>JAANSK020245676.1:0-13807 GCA_011763485.2 Isoetes engelmannii
TCCGTGCTCCACGCATCGGCCCACTTTCCAGCCCAGAAAATCGCCCACAGGGATCTTCCCTTATACGGAAAATTCCTCTGGGCCAATCCAGCGACGCCACATGTCCTTGAACCAGGTGAAAACAGCGGAACGTCGTTCGGAATGAAGAGTAAAAATCGCAAAAATGCAGAATGTCATCTGGAATGAACAGTAAAAATAGCGGAAGATTTTCAGGAGAAAGAAACGCGACACGTGTCGCGATATGATAGGACCTCAGGGCTGGATTGAGCCCAGAGGTTTTTTCCGTGGAGGGTTTTCATGATCGCCTCATTCCGAGAGACTCAATTTCGGACCTGAACAAAAAGTAATGCATTGCCATTTCTTAGGACTTCTTACAAAAACCGTGAAGAGCTTCTTGCAAAAACCGTGAAGGATTTCTTGCAAAAACAGTGAAGAATTTCATGCAAAAACAGTGAAGGACTTCTTGCAAAAACCGTGAAGAGCTTTTTGCAAAAACCGTGACGGATTTCTTGCAAAAACAGTGAAGGATTTCATGCAAAAACAGTGAAGGACTTCTTGCAAAAACCGTGAAGAGCTTCTTGCAAAACCGTGAAGAGCTTCTTGCAAAACCGTGAAGAACTTCTTGCAAAAAACAGGGATCTTTAAAAGATCTTGGCAAAACAGTGAAGAACGTCACAAAGACAATGAAGAAGATCATGAAACACTGAAGAACTTTGCAATAGCAAAATGGCCAAGAAATATGAAGGCGCTCTTCCTAAATCCGTCAAAAATGAAGGCGCTACCAAGCCTACATAGGAACCAGCAAAAACACGACACCAAAGTGGCAGGAAAGGTCGACCAAAACAAAGCAAATCCGGCGACAGACCTCCGCCATCGCCAAACCCTTTCCCTGTGCAAAATGGTGACGTGGCAGAAGGGGGACCAAAAAGTCCTTTACGTTAGGGCAAAGTCCCTTCACCCTGTTTTCAGGGTTGTCAAGTGGGCCTCCGCGCGTCGGCCCACTTTCCAACCCTGAAAACAGGGTGAAGGGACTTTCCCTTATCCAGAATTCTGCGATCAGGTTTGTGACATGTAGAGAAAGTATCTCGTCAAGGTTTCTTGCCGCTCAGTTCTTGGACCTAGATTTGATCTAATGGCTGACATTTTTCTCCCATGCATCATGTGGCTGAGATTTTCAGGAAGATTTCTACAGGGTCTGCTGATCCATGGGAACCCAGAAACCTTGCTCCAGATGAGCATTCAGGTCTGAGGTTCCATGGGAAACCCCCCTCACCCTAAATTTTGCAAGAAGCTCTTCACGGTTTGCCAAGATCTTTTAAAGATCATTGTTTTTTGCAAGAAGTCCTTTAGGGTTTTGCAAGAAGTTCTTGCTATTTTGCAATATTATCAGTTCGGCAGTGCTATCATTTCAAAATCTCGGTGTAACAGGTTTGTAGAGTGTTCTTGCAGGTTTTTCTTTGATCTTGCTATATATTCTTACTATTTTTTGCTTGTTTTCGTCAGATTTTCGTGCGTGTAGTTGCTAAAGAAGCATGAAGAAGGTAATGAGCAATATTTAGCTTGTTTTATGTTCTTGACGAGTATTCAGCTTGTTTTACTTTGTTCTTGTAGGTTTTCTAAGATTACTAGCAGTTTTTAAGATCAATGGCGCTTTTGTTAAGATCAGTAGTTGGATGATGATCTTATATGTTGTTTCAGCTGCTGTTGCAAAGGTTTCAGACTCTGTTTCAGACTCTGCTGCTGCTCTTAAGGTTGGAATATGTGGAGGTGAAGGTTTTGTCTGTTATTTAGTGCATTTTCTTATGTTGTTTTTCAAGTGTTTTTGATTTATCAGTCGGTTACTAGCACCCGGATTTATGCTAGTTTTGAAGCACCCGGATTTATGCTAGTTTTGAAGCACCGGGATGTTAGAGTGAATTTTAGACTTGATTCTGTAAATTTTACACTTTGATTCTGTAAAGTTTACTCTTCATTCTGTTATAATTCACTCTCAATTCCAACTTTTTTACTCTTCATTCTGGAAAAAACTTAAACAACAACTGTGCAACTTTAAGGAAGAATGCATGCAACTTTAAGGAAGAATGCAATTGTGAAAAATTTAATAACAATTTCCGGGATTGAAAGGATGCCACGTGGCACAAGGGGATTCGATATGGGAGCAGAAGGGGGACCAAAAGTCCTTTACGTGAGACAAAAAGGAATCAGGGTCGATGCCCATGGGAAACCCACGAGATTCCACTGTCGTCAGTTGAAGCCTGGAAGTTGAAGACGAGCCAATCCTGTTGTCAAACCCTAAAACAGGGAAAAGCTATGGCGTTCGCAAGACATCTATTTCGACGATCTCGAAGGCCCATTGAATGCCGATCTTTCACACAGATACAGCAATATCGTTTTGGTAGCAATGCGCCAGCGACTGTTTTTTCTGATAATATGGCTTCTCGAAATTGGCCATGTTCTCCGTTCTCTGCTGCTATTGCCCCTCTGATAAGAGGGTCGGCGTTCCAAGTGCCGCTTGGCGGAGTCAGGACATATATAAGTCGCAAAGAGAGGTTCAAACGTATTGGTAGGTACGAACTTGCGTTACCTAAAAAGTTGACATTTGATTGGTGGTTGTAGTAGCTTATTCCTATAAGATCTTCTTTCCTGCATAATGCATCTTGTTTTCAATTAGCTTCATGTGATCACTCATTTTAGTTTTAAGACTACCTTGTCAAGGTAGCTGTCGATCAAGATATTTGAAGAGGTATACCTCAAATCAGGCATCTTGTACCCTCACAAACTGAGAAACTACATCGAAGGGTTTCGCTTTTTTTATCTATCCCCTTATAGTTTTTTCCACCAGCTCAAGAATTGGCTAGCATACAACCCTGGAGTCTAAATTAAATCATGCGTGTTCCTTTCTTGTCAATGTGCTTGCAGATTCGATCCCTGCTTCTAGAATAGTCTGATGCTTTTATTGTTTCAAAGACTAATTGCAAAAATGCTTCCCTGTTTCTTGCATTTTGATCAATGTTTCCTTGTTATCGAAGCAGGGGATTCTTCAAGACCATAGAAAAGAAACCCTTTAGGAGCATAGTGTTTCCATGCTTTTCTTAGTGGGAGATGGTTCAGCATGACCCCAAAATATCTTTTACTAGATTAATGACCAAAGTGGCTCTCAAGCACCACTCGAAGAAGATAACTTCACTAGGTTGTGAGGGATGCAACCATGTTTTATGTTTAAAAGCATAACACAATCCTTGAGCGGATATTTTTTAAATAAAGGAATGCTAAATTGGCCACAAAACATGGCTTCATAATTGCTAACGACTACTCAGCATCCGTAGTTCCTGTTTGTTTTTTATGCGTGTGAGCAAGCTGGTTTTGACACACTCCATGTGACTCCATTTAATTTCGTTATGGTATTTATCTTGTGATGAAGTTCTTCAAGCTACTGGATTAAATGCTTTATTGACTTGCACCATGAATTCCAATGATCTATGTCAAAAGATCTGTTTTCTAATGCTTTTAGTCCTAAGGATGACGGAATAATATTGTTCTAATGCTTCCAGTGCTAAACATGATGGAATAATACGATAATATGAGGTTCGTGGTATATGCTACAGCTCACGGATTGATTCCAATTTTGGAATGTTGTTAAATGGATGAATGAAACAGCGATGAACAGCATTATTTCTGAAAACTATAAGAAAATATCAGCAGACAGGAAGAATGCTAAAATTCATCTCCTGCTTTTTAAGTCCCTATAGCATTTGGGTAGGTTAAGGTAAATTGACTTCAAGCATTGTCTGATGAAATGGTGGTTTTTGATACAGATCCCGTTGTCTGGGTTGAAGTTGGACAAGACAGTGATTCAAGGCCAACAGGGCCAAATGCGGGTAGTGTGAAAAATAGAAAGCGCAAAAAGAAGGCTTTACAACGTCAGGCATTTCGTAAGGTGAATGGTACTAGGTCTATTTTAAGCTTGAAAGGACTTGACGATGTGTAATCATTAAACAGGCCCAGTCCCAGCTCCGGGTTGCTCAAACAAAAGCCAAATTAGCTGCTGAAAAGGAAGCCCGGAAAAAACGATGGAAGGAAGGAGCAGCAAGGGCAAGGGCATGGGCTGAAGAACTACAAAAACAAGAACAAATGAAAGCACAAGGATAGTAGAATCCTTAGAGATGAAGGCAATGGCTCAACATTATTGTGACAAGTAGAGTGCTGGATGTAGATCATGGTTTGACTTTTGCCTTGAATGCAAGTTTGAGAGATGTTTTGATGGCACAACTGCTTTGTATTTAAGCTGATAATAGGGCAGAGAATCACAGCCTTCATGCATCTGATAAGTGTGCAGAGAGCAGATTTCATGTGCAATTTACCTAGATCATTGCATTATCATGCAGGTAATTGCCCCCCAATTTAGGACTACTGTGCAAGGAAGAAATTATAAAACAGAAATTCATGTTCTTAGTACATTTTTCATCCGTATTTGAGTTCAACATGCATTCTGCATCTGCTATATCTAAGTGGTCTCCTTTGCTACCACAAGGGTGCTAGAACGTAATATGAGGTGTGCATATGGGGAATGTTGGTGGTACAAGCATAGCATCGGGTTTTCTATTCTGCTAAATGGGCAGGTAGTATTTTACTGCTGAAGATAGCGTTTGGTACAAGCTGAATCCTAGATGGGAATTTACTGCGTGGACTATGTGAACATATACAGCAAGTCTCTTTGCCACACAACTCCAGCATTTCCAACGCCAAGTTTGGGAATCTCACCACTACCAATTCATAGTTGTGAAAGAATGTAGAAGGAACATTTCTCTTTGCCACACAACTCCAGCATTTCCAACATTCCAAGCTTGGAAATTTCACCACTACAAATTCATAATTCTAAAAGAATGTAGAAGGTGGCACAATATGAATTCATACATTCCAAGCTTAGGAATTTCATCACTACGAATTCATAATTCTAAAAGAATGCAGAAGGTGGCAAAATACGAATTTATGATTTTGAAAGTGTAGGTGGTTTTTTTTTAATCAAATATTGATGTAGAAGGTCTCGTATCAAATGATGATGCTTGGCTCCTTACTGGTTGTCAACAATATGAGGTGCAAATTTCATGTTGTTGTAATGCTGGTTGTTTCTCCACCATCTAACCCATTGTATCATGTTCCCTTCGAAGGATAAATTTATAGACATACTAAAATACATTGCATGCTCTTATCCTATATTATAATATTATACCATATGTCTGTTTGTGGGTCAAACCCTAGATCGGATGGCGCAGATCTTTCAGGCCAAGATCAGACGGTTAAGATCTTCCCAAAAAAGGGACCTTGATTTAGGGTTCTTCTCGATTTAGGGTTCTGCAAACTGTGAGATTTAGGATTTAGGATCGTCAGCTGTTGGCTCCGGACGTAGCTATGGCGAAAGCGTCCAGAAGAAGTGGAAGTAATGTGCGTCCAGACACAGGATTTTATTCAATCAAAGTCTAAAGAGCAGGAGAATTTTCGTCAGCCTTTGAGGATGAGGTTTAAGAACCAGTTCCTATCAAACAATTCAATCCTAAGTTTGAGGGAAAGTAATGCTCTTTTTATTTTGCCATCCTATATTCCTCTGTCTTATTATTATCAATATCATGCGTCTGATGTTTGTTGAAATTTACAGATGTTTGTTGAAATTTACAGCTATGTCAAGGGAAAAGACTACGACCCCGACCGCGAGAGATCTGAAAAGAAAAGGCTGCTCCGGAAGTTAAAATAGGAGGCAAAAGGTGCTGCTCGGGAGTTGCGTAAAGATAATTATTTCTTGAATGCAGAAAAAGAAAAAGAAAAAGAAAAGGCAGAATTAGGCAGGTTTTCCAGGCTGCAAAAGTTGCACGTGTTAAATTTCCTGAGCATACTCCCTCCCTGTATACTATAGTAAAGATGTTGGCCAAATAGCTGAAGAAGGTAGGACGTCTAGGGAGGAAGATGGCACAACTTCACAAGCCAGACATGAGTAAGTTAGCCCGCGCGCAGCGCGATTTCTTGTACGTTGAGAAGTATTAAAATTGAATGCTAACTTCAACTATGCACTGTGCAGAGAAGAGGCCAATTCCAATAACAAAAAAGTATTCCTATTCAGTCCAAATCAAAGTTGCAACACAATTTATATCACAACAATACACCAAATGTCCAAATAAGTAATGTTTAATATAATGTCAATAAATATCTACACTTCTCTAATTTAGTTAGGGGAGGATCCTATTCCTTTATGCCTTATCTAAATATTGGCACGTCAATGACATACATAATTGTTCTATTATAAAATACTTGGCATGTAGTAAACTTTACTTTCAATAGAAGTTATATGCCAGAAGAAATAGGATGAGAAACAGATGTTAGTGTGCTCACTGGACACTTAGATCATCAACGGCATTGGATGGTTGCAGAGAGGAAAAGGTACATAAAGACCTAAATGTGATCTTCTTCAAGGCTTAGGTTTGTTCTGCTTCTTCAAGGAGTGATGCAGACCCATCAAATCAAGACAAGAAGAGTTGCATTTCTACATTCCAGACCTCCTCCTCTTCAGCCAATCCTACTCCATAAATGAGCAAAGATCAGAAATATTTCAAGCCCAATGCTTGTCGCGCCTCCTCCACCATGAAGGTGTCAAAGAAATTAATGTGCTTGATACCACTAGCTATGGCGGATTTGGTTCCTCATTTGGTTATTAAAGTGATTCTCTTTCTAGCTCGGCTTTTGCATATATCAGGTTCTGAACAACTCCTTCGACTCCAAATGCCCTTGTGTTACAGATTTGTTCAGTTCTAATCATCCCATCAAAATCAAGAATGCAATTAACTTTATATTGTCTAAATCCATGAAATATATCCCACATTTTCTCGGCTCCAGCAAGTAAGCACATCTTCTGTTGTCCCTTTCATATTTTTTTTGTGAATAATCGGAGATTAAATAATCATTATTTTTGTCTGCGTCGATTTAACTTGAACATATAGGAGAAGCTGGAGCTGCTAAAAGGAAAATCTATAGGATCTATAAATTGCATGCCTTTGCATGTGCTTGAGCAATAAATTTAAGAGTATGCGGTTATGAGGGGAGAATATTTCCTATTGATGAGGCATAGAAGTTGCAAAGGTTGCCAAAATATGAAGAACTTATAGCCAAACCTCATTATAGACAAATCTCAGTCATTGGCTCCAAAAAATACACAATCTTAACCGCAACCTTAAAACCCCTAATTTTAAAATACTCAGTATATGAAATACTAGAAACCCTATTCTAAATGACAAAATACACTAGGGTGCCCCCTAGATTGTTGTCCAACTCAAACCATTATTAACACAAACCATTACATCCAACACTTTAAAATCAAATTCCCCCGAAAACCCACTTTGTTTTGAGTGCATATTCACATGGGGGTGACTCCGGGAAACGAGAGCTGTTGGATGTGCATATTCACAATTTATGCTTTGATTTAGACCGTATATAGCAATCCTCGTTTATAAGGTATGCAAAGTTTTTTTTATATTGTATAGCAAGAGTTGCGGAATACTATAAGGTTTGAGGCAGTGTACTCAATGGTGTTGATTTCATACATATATTATACTGTTTTAGGGGGTATAAAAGGGCTCTCGCTATCCTACGTGACCCCCCCCCCCCCGTGTGAATATGCACCCAAATCAAAAGGAGGTTTTAGAGGGGATTTGATTTTAAAGTGTTGGATGTAATGGTTTGTGTTAATAATGGTTTATGCTGTAAAAAAAAATTTAATATCGTGATATAACAAGCTAATAGAAACATAACATATAGTAGTTCTCTATATAACAATGAAAATAATGACGAATATAATACCGAGATAAACATCAATGATTAGATTCCATTAGTATATAAGACAGTATATACTTTTGGAATAAAATTGAAACAAATGAGGACAAGCTCCTCTAGTCCAATCTGCGAGTTGTGGTGGAAGGCATAATAGTAGTAGACCAGAATTTAAATCTGCTAAGTTATAATACTCCAACGCCTTAAAAAAAAGGTAAAACCTTATTAGCTTATAGAAGGAAAGTTCCATAAACTAGGTTAAAGAGCAAGAAAGTCGATTACCAAAAAACATGCCCTCAAAAAATGTTGATCACGCAAGACCCACTTTGTATAAGTTATATATTGACATCATTATCTAATAAAGAGTAGCTCAAGTCAGGGAGCTTGTGCAAGAAGTGACGAGCCCCCAAATACTATGTGCGATAATGAGTATCACAAGTTCCAAAAATTCCACCATAATATGAATGAAGTTTGTTGATGAAAAGGAAATAAATGAACCATATCAAAATATCAACTGCTATGGCATCCGTTGGCATTTGAGCACTTCAACTACATCTCGGATTAATAAAATGCTTCATGCAAGTCCTTGTTGCAAATCATAGAAAAATCCACCATAATTCACGATATAGCATGGCACAAAGAACTAAACAAATCCACATTCTCTAAATCTACATGAAAGATGATGGGACAACAAAAGTACAAGGAGAAAACCACCAGAACATTCTATAGAAATTAAGCTTTATGCTTGATGTAGCAAAAAATGAACATATCTTCAGCTCCTTACCTGTTTCTCTCGAAGGATGCAAATCGCCCCTTCAATGTCCTTGCAGAAAACAACATGCTTCCTCTAACAAATGGGAGAGATGTAGCATCACGATAAATCTTCCAGCCTAATAAAATTCCCCGACTTTTGAGATAATATCATGCATGTTTTTCAAATTGCATCTAGATGCAGACTCCATAATGTATGGTTTATATGCATTATCTAGCAATGATTTTCTGACATACTATATCATTTCTCAACAAATCTAAATAGACTGGAGAAACGGAAAAAGTTAAGAAGTAGAAGAAAGAGGAATGGTTGTTGCATACCTGGAAAAAACTAACAAGAGAGGAAACATGGCTGGTGCAAAGGCTATGGTGCGGGGTATCTTTGTGATTGCTACATTATGAGTTTGCCAAAAAATGACAAGGTCTAGCTCAACAAATCAATAGAAACGATCTCTGGTTTGATCGTTAACAACAAATCAATATGTCTGGTCCCACTATCAGTCTTTTTTCAATTAGCTTGGCATAGGACATAACTTGAACAGGGACAAAAACTTGGACTAAAGTGAGAAAATAGGGCAGCACAAGCAGAAGCATGTTACCTGATTTACTCATGCCAAAATTAGTTGTTGTTCTTCTACATACCTCATTTACCAAAAGCTCTGCCCATTGAAAGGGTAAGCATGGAATGCTTGTTTTAGAGTTAAAATTGAAATGGAAGATGCTTTTATCTGGTTTATAGTCTCGGATTACATTCCTTGACATCGACAACCAGACACCAGTTCAGCTCTCTGTTGCTTACTGCTTGTAAATCGGCTTCTCTGTTTACTGCTATGCATCTCTGTTTAAATCGGCAACAAACTGAACTTTAACCATAGTTACGGCTGACTCGATTAAGGGTAAAGCTGATTGGGTTCGTTAAGAACAAGCAAATTGTGTAAACCCATCTGGAGAAGGGGAAACAAGTGAAAGCATTGCATCAATTGTCGGGAAAAACTTTTTTCATACTGCTGTTGATGCTTCTCAAATTTTAATTATCTTATAAATAGAACAGAAACTAAAACTCCAGCTTTCTTTCAAGTTCCACTCCGGTTTTGTGTGGTCCTATTAAATGCAACATTTAGCTTCTTCATCTCATGAATATTTTTCTTGATTCTAAACCTGTCATAACTAAACATGTCATATTCAGGAACAAGATGCTCAAAATCATATGTATGTTCAGGAAATGTGATGGTGCACCGAAAGGTGCACAATAGCATCACATCACAAGCTCTGATGCTCTACATCGACATGGGAACTGTTAGAATTCAGCCTGAAATTTTGAATAGACAGGCTTGCAATAGTGATTCCAGAGACAAGATCAGCCCCAAGATCAGTAAAAGTATATTTGGGAGCCAAATCCAGAATATTGAAAATATCAATCCAAGGAAAAACTGGTGGCCTTTTGTCTGATTTTTGAATTGCTCAAGAGGGTTATCAGGAAACAGCAGATTCTTGGCAATGCCACCAATTTTTTTGGCGAAGCTTTTGGGCTGAGGCATGGCCACTGGATGAATAATTTTCTCTACATTGCAATTGGAGCATTGAGGAGGAGGTTTCAGGAGCTCAATATCATCCATTGAATCCATAAGTCACCCGGAGATTCCGTCCTCCAGGATAGCCACAAATTCAATTTTTAAATAAACTTCAGACTCAATGATGGTGATCCCGGATCGTGGAATATCCGGGGGGCTGACAACATCCCCGTTATCAGCCGGTGCGTGGTGCTCCCGTTCTCCGGAATCCCAAAATTAGTTTTGGATTTTTTTTTTTAAACACAATGGTGGTGATCCCGGATCGCGGAATCTCTGGGGGATTGATAACTTCCCCGTTATCAGCCAGTGGAATCCCCTTCTCCGGGATCACCAGGGTGGTGGCGATCCCGGATGAGGTTATCGCCCGCCACTTTTTAGTGGTGATACCGGAGGACGGGAGGGCGGCGGACAGCCAACGCAGACGGCCGAGATTGCTGCAGGCCTACTGACGTGTGTCAGTACGGCAAAATGGAGGCTCTCCGAACGGACTCCGTCGAAAAATGAAGGTGATCCCGGAGGCCGGAATTGACACCTCCGGGATCACCGAAACTAGGGTAACATTATCCTCACCCCAATTCATGCAACCTTTCTAGCATAATAAAATTGTAACCAAAGCGGCTCTCACAATACTTAAGCAAACCCTTACCATTGTGATTTTTTTGTGTCAACTTCAAGAATTGTGCTTTGATTGCGGAATGCCCATTCACATGCGTAACCAATGATTTCCCTTTCTGCACCAAGGATGCAACATCTGGTAGACTTCGAATGTCCTTCAACAAGTTATTAAGACAATGAGCAATGCATCGACAAAAAGAAATATGCGGATATTCCAATGCGATTTCTCTTCCTGCTGCACGTTTTGCATTCTCACCATCGGCCACTATTTGCACAACATTAGAGTCACCAACATACAAAATACTCTCCTTCCAAATGGAAGATAGATTTAGAGCTGATTCACCTGTGGCTGAAATGTCATGTGACATGAGAAAGTAGGCCTTGCCTCTACAATATGCAACGAATCCTTCAATGTGACATCCCTTTTTATCTGACCATCCATCAAAAATTAGCGTAACACCAAAATCAGCCCATTGCTCTCTTATTTCAGTCAAAAGATCCATCAAACAACACTTTTCCTTCTCCAAGAATTTAGTACGAAGGTCATCATAAGTAGGTGGCTCATACCCAGGACCATAATTTGCTATTTCTTTCACCATAACCCAGAAAAAATCTGATCTAGCAACTCGAAAAGGGCTATGGTCATGATAAAACCACCTAGCAACTTGTCTATCCACCGCTTCCTTCTTCTGTGGTTCAATTAGTTTATTTTATCTCTTGCTGCGCCATCTTCTTAAGCTTCTTTTTAGGTGCAACAAACTTTTGAATTCCACACTTAGAAGCCAAAGTTTTTTTGTATTGTATCATGATTAAATTCTACTTTACTTTATTCTACAGATCACATGGGAGCCAATGCACTCCAAGGCGGGATCAATTCTATGCTAGGAGCTGCTTTGCATGTGATTACCCATTACATATGGCAGGTTTAAGATCTCTACCACATGACCAATTGATCATACTTGAACTCTTGCCCTTATGGCAGGTTTAAGATCTCTACCACATGACCAATTGATCATACTTGAACTCGTGACCTCAAGGCAATGGAATTTTAAGGTCCCCATTACTAGACCGATATTGGTCAGGTTTGAACCCGTGACCTCGGGTGTGGCGGTTTAAGGTCCTACTACTAGAGCATGTCCCGAATGACTACTAGAAGCCAAAGTGCTATTATCTTTGATGGTTTCCTCTTCCTCGTAATCTGAAGCATCATCATTAGTATCGGATGTGTTAGAAGCGATGCCAAATGAGGTTGCTTCCCTGGAACAAGCTTTCATTTCCGCTCTCTCTGTTTTAATTGCATCCAATTGCTTCACAAAAACCCATAATTGTTGCCTTTTCTCCACTGAAATTGATAGACAAGGTGCAACATCTTGTTTTTCTTCCGCAAGCAAATAGCTTCTTATTCTTTTAAAGGAAGAAGTCCGACTCTCTCTACAATACGGGCAAATCCACTCTCTGATATCTCCTCCAAGTTTATTGCCACTCAAAACTAGCTCCACTTCTCACCAGTCACCTGGTTCCAGCTTTGTTGATGGTCCCTTTGGCGGCTTTCTTTTTCTACTTGACATGATTCCTGCACACAAAGCAAGTAAAAATCCGAATTATGACTAGAGTTATAACTAAAGTAAAAGAACAAATCCAAATTATGAGTAGCAGAGATCCAACAGTGACAGAAGAATTAACGGATGATTGAGACATATTAGCAGATGAGGAAGAAGAGGATGAATCGGAATGGCCTCGCCCGAACCTGAAGCCGGACTAGTCTTTTGGCGCGAGCCATTTGGTCAGCTGTGAAATGTGTAGAGGCTTGGGCACTTATCTCGATGCATGCTATTATGGGCAGATTACAAATCCAATGGTCTCATTAATGCAGGTCATGTCGGGGGGAGGGGGGGGGTCATGTCACTCAATCTTCAATAAAAAATGACATTTGCGCCTACTATTCATTTGGGATCGACCAAAATTTCTTAGCCCCTAAAAGTTCTTGGCAGAACTAACATGTCAGAAACAGAAAGTGTTACCGCCCTCCAGTATCACCACTGGAGACGTGGAGGGTTCTGGTTGGACATAGTACGTCAAAAGTAGCATTATTAAAGGCCCACCAAAATAAATTCGAATGGATGGCAGTGTATGGCAGTGCAGGGGGGAGGGATCCTGGAAGGCGGAATTCACCAGGCTCCCATAAGTTACCCGGAGATTCCGTCCTCCGGGATCAGCACAAATTTATAATTTAAAAAAAAAAAATTCAGACACAATGGTGGTGGTCCCGGATCGCAGAATCTTCGGGGGGCTGATAACTTCGTCGTTATCAGCCAGTATGTGGTGCTCCCGTTCTCTGGAATCACCAAGATTAGTTTTGAATTTTGTTTTTTTAAAACCACATGGTGGTGATCCCAGATCGCGAGTTTTGAATTTTTTTTTAGACACAATGGTGGTGATTCCGGAGGAGGTGATCACCAGATGCCTACGTTCATAAAGGTGGATCATAAATCTATCAAACTTCATGGTGGACTTTGAGAAAACTCTCCAAGTAAAAAATCGGGACCATTTATCTTATTCAATGGTGCACTTGATGGCCCAACCTAAGGTCAAGTTAGAAAAATGGGATCCTTTGCAAAATGTTACACATGTCCTCATGTGTGCAAAGTTCCTACCAGTGCAGTTTTAATCATGTCCATCTTACATCATGGAGTAACTGTATCCTTAGTGGATGGGAGGCCAGATATGAACTTTTTAGATGTTTATGTCACAAGACAAAGGTAAATTAGGCAAAATTTAATATAATTTACCTCAAGGTCCATAGTTAGTATTGAGATATACTCGGTAGCACAATAGATAATGCAGTTTGTCCTCAAGGGAATGAATCTTTGATATTATGCAGATGACACAGATATTAGATGTCTAGAATGTCTAGATTCATGCTGCCATTTTAATGACATTCAAAAAAATCAAGTGAAGCATAGATTAGAAGAGGACATAAGAAGAACACTCAGTGAACGTGAACAGTCCTACATGCTTAAACCTATAACAGTCCTACA
>JAANSK020245687.1:0-13807 GCA_011763485.2 Isoetes engelmannii
CTTGCCATTTGCCAGATGCCTGAGACCCTGCTGGACATCCTCCTCCGTGAGCTGCAGCACCTCTCCTACCTGGTCCGTAACTCCTGTAAGTGATGCATCCATTGCTCCACACTTACATTACCAGCCAACTGGCGCTTCTGGTATAACACCCTATGCCAAAAAGCTTTTGGATCTGCCATGAGCATGTCAAACAGGCGCTGCTGGGTTTCTTCCATGTATCTCGCCTTCTTGGATTTTAGGAAGAGCTTATAGTCTTGAAGGGCCTGTGGCCGCAATTGTGGATCTAAGACCAATCGAAGCTGGCTTTTTAGGGGAGTGGCATTCTTCAAGACTTAGCCTCTTAGGTACCTTCAGATTTTCCTCCACCCGTTGTTTCACGAAAAACTCTTTTCTTCATCACTTGGCATAACTCCAATGGCAACATGGATGGATCCTTGAAGACGTATGATCATCTAAGATTGTGAGACGACTTGAATATTTCCAAAAAGTATCTTCTATGTGCTCGGGTATATTTCAAACATATTCAGATTGAAGATCAGGCTCTCTTTATCCTCCGTACGGTGCAACCCACGGGCTATATGATGCATAATTATTTTCTAGCCAATCCACTGTGGCCTTTGTTGAAGATAATTTCTCATGAAACGGCATTAGGGGCCAAGACAACAACTCGTTCTCCGAGACAAAAATCCCTTCTTGGAGGATGCGACTTGGACTGGTGAGTCAAATCACGCTTATATGTCTCTATTATTTGTCCTTCTTCTGCTTTGAAAATAAGAAGCTCTTGATGCTGCTCATAAGCACCTGACCACACCTCCTAATCTTTGTATTGACAGTATGTGGGTACTTATAATATTTAGCTACGTTATCTTCAAAATAAGGTCATCCCCACATCTTGGAAACCTTCTTTTGCGCTTATCTTCTTATTCCTGCACACTGGCACCAACTTTGTGATCAAAAATTTGGATACCCTTCTGATTGAGGAACTTCTCCACAGGCCAGCAAAAAGGGTCTTGAGCATCCTGAAGACATAGTTCCCAGTTCATACGCCTCCTTGGGTGCCCCGCCTTATTCCATTATTTCCACGTCTGACTGGAGACTTACATGCTAGACAAACGTCATGGTAGAGCACGCAGAATGGTTCCCAGCTGTCATTGCGAAATACTTTTCTTATCATCCTAAATACTTTTCTTATCTATATATTCTATATATTATAGACATTACCTGGTCAAATACACCGAGCATTTGTTCTTCTGTCCATTGTCCACTCTTGGTGGGGGCTCTTATGATTGGATTTGTGAGGCAATCGATTGCACCATCTTGTCACTTTGCCTAAATTGTTAGCCATGTGAGAGATTTATTGTTGACTTCATAGCGCGATCTCTCGAGAGACATGGTGTATGGATAAATAATTCATCTAACTGTAAACCAATTGATCCAACAAAACAATTGGATGTAATTTAAGGATGGAGTCAAACATGCTCGCCAAATCCAACTATCAACAGAGGAATTTAGAATTGGTTTCCTCTGCCTTGTTGGTTCAACTCATGCGCGCGGTTGCAGGGCCCATCATGCCACTTGGTAGCATCCCTTATGACATATGATGATTCATTCTTTAAATGACTTTCATTTTCACGCTACATGCACTTTTGCACTTTTATATATAATTAGTGAGTAGTTTTAACGTCGTACCACTTGGTAGTATCCCTCAGGATACATGATGATTCATTCTCTCAATGACTTTCATTCTCAACACATGCTACACCTGATGAGACTTGCACTCACCCACCTCCATCTGATTGTAGTCGATGAGAGAACACCCCAACTTTAATGTCTAAGCATTATACCACCACCACAATAACATCACAACAAATTGGACATTGCACTTTTTGTATACAAGAGCATTAACGAGAGTGTATGCACAATCCTAGACACTAAATAACGAATCAAACATAGCAATAATTATCAAAATCTGGATATTTGCAACACATCATACATCAATACAATAAAGCCCCCACTATTGGGAGATCTTTGGAGTGAAGAAGGTTTTTCCAATTGAAAACTGAAGATTTCTGGTTGAGTTAGTGCATGGTAAGAAATTTTCCATGAAATTCTCATGTACTTTTGTATAAGGAAAATACAAATATCCGATTGAAAATTTGAAATATCCACAATCTAGAGGAACATATGAGATTTTCTGGTAGGCTTTAAAAGTTTCCCCCAACACTGAAGCCCCACAATGCCTAGCCCCATAATGCCTAGTTAGTTATTACTAGTTTGCTTTAAATTTAGACATTCAATATTTCAAACCTTCTCAAGTCCATATTTAGTACACTAATTATGCAAAAAGCATTGCATATAAACATGTACTTATTCTTGTCCATCTTCAAGGATCTTAATTATCCTCTTGCCGGTATTTTGTCCGCATAATAGACCAATCAACGAAGAAGGAGCATTTCCTAGGCCTTCTATAATGTCTTCAACATAAACAACCTTTTTCATGTTTATGAGCTCATAAACATGTTCAGTAAACTCATGATAATATTTATTATAATCAGAGACAATAAAGCCTTCCATTTTCACGCGTTTGACAATAAGTTGTGATAAGTTTTTTATGCCACATGGAGTTGTTGAATCGTATTGGGATATTGTTCCACAACAAACAATACGACCATGATTATTCATATTACTTAAGGCGGCTGCTAACATTTCACCTCCAACATTGTCAAAGTACACATCAATCCCATTTGGAAGGCACCTGAGCAAGCCATTATTGTCAAGATATTTATTTTAATGAATTGTAGATTTCAAAGAATTTATATACCTTCTCAAGGCTTGCTCCAAATTCTCTTCATTCTTATAAATGATGGCATCATTGTAGCCAAACTTGTTCGTTAATAAATTTGCCTATATCATGAGTAGTATTAGTACTAGTTATAACACGATTGGTTTGAACTACACAATGATGAGTTATTTCGGTGGACATGAGTAATTATCTACAATAATCAATGCACACGTCTGATCTTGATTAAAAATTATTTTCTTCTTCTTCTTTCTAAAGGTTACTATGAAATGTATGCATATGTATGCATATGTGCATTACACTTATATCCCTGGTATGCACCTGTTAACGATCCCAAATGGTCTTGCTCAATATAATGTTATAAAAATAACACGATGTTACAAACTAACCTTTGCTTCTGTGCCAACACTACCAACTACACAGCATCCCAATAATTGTGCAAATTGGCCCACAAGTTGTCCTACAGCTCCTGAAGCAGCCGACACAAACACAGTTTCCTCCTTCTTGGGGTGGCATATCTTATAGAATCCAATATATGCTGTCAATCCGGGCATGCCTACAAAGATTTTAGATAAGAGTAGTCAATTACGTTATACTTATGGGTGCTCGCTAATTATCTAATAAAAACTAGCATTCTCTTTTTGACACTTAGTCGACATTTTGGCTTATCGAAATTGTCGTATCCACATCATCTATGTTGTTCTCATCATGGTAATCAAGTAGCTTTTTATTACCATAAATATATCTTAATCTAAGCCTCCAGAAACGTTCCTCTTCAAAAAGATAATTGACAATGATGAGTTTAGGTAGCACATGACTTCTTTTGTTAGATTATGTCAAACCACTACCTTCATAGATAGGTTTGATTGTCCTTCAAAGGATTTTAACAATGCAATCTTTTCTAAACCTAGAATCATGGTATTAGTTGAATGCTAGAAATATAAAATGCAATATGTTAGATGTATGTCCAAGAGACTTGGAAAAGGATCTCAAGACATATAATGGGTTGTATCTTGTTTGTAGGTGATGTTACTAGAGTGAATAAACTATCTTAATATTGAAGGAAATCCATAAAAGATATTACCAAGAATACCCAAGAAGTATGATAGAGGAACATCCAATTGTGGAACTTTACGCAAGCTATCTGTTACTTTAATGGTGCTATATTCTTCCCATCCAGTGAAACCCACGACCAAGTCATCCTTATGGAAATCAGGATGGTTAGACAACATCACCTTAGCAATACCAAAGCCTGTGATCACCTAAGATATCCATGTAAACAAATCGTAAATATAAACATGCAAAAAAAATTCAAAAAATAAAAGAAAAGAAGAAGACATTCTACCTGGCCAGGAGTAAAAGAAGGCACATAAGAGTCTTTTCTAGGTTGCATTCTACCACGCAAAAATGGGTCTATTGAGAGGTACAAATTCTTAACGAGTATGTCATTAGTTTCAGGGTCAAGTCTGAAGGCAATTTTCTCGGTGCTAATCTCAAAATCAGACTCCTTCAAAGAGCCAAGGACATAATTTCTTAGAGTAATATGCTTGTTGATAACCTCCATTGTCCTTATTGATATGCAAGAATAAGGAAATTCTTGTGTCTTTTTATCAAGCCCCAAGAGCATGTTGTCCGTAGTGGTTAGGTGTCCAAACCTCCAAGGCTATGGCAATACAATTTTCGTGTCTTACTATTTCTTTATTCATTCATGACTTAATGTCTTCCCATTGACAATAACCACCTACTACTTTAAGATTATTCGAACAACTATCCACAAACTTGAATACAATAGAATCACATTTTTATCGTCCACGAAGACATTTTTACACTCCATTTCATACCTTGGCATAGACAACCAACATTCATTTAAATTGGGATTTCTGTTGGCTTTTTTTTTTTGGGCCTTACAAAACGATAAATCAATGAAATTGGGATTATGTCTCAATTTTAGGAAGATAAAGGCACTAAAACCTTTTTATTATCACATAACTAGTTTACATCTGGTAAGACATTCTTTATAATAATAACACTTTCTGATTACATTAATAATATAAAATATTTTGCATGTGTAGCTTTTTTATATAAAAGCATTTGAAGACACCCCTAGAGACGTCATAGATTCATAACTTTCTTTCTTACATCGAAATGTATTGTAACTTTTCCATTCTTGCCTAGAGTCATCTTAAAAGTCTATGAGTACATAATAATATCCCCTTCACTAGATTTTTCTTCCACTTTTTTGTTCCAACAATCTCTATATCTTTCTTCATCCTCGATATTGGTTAATTGGTGCACTGAGCGCCACCAACAATCTCTATGTCTTTCTTCATCCTCGATATTGATGAATTGGTACATTGAGCACCACCGCTCCACGTGAATTTATTGAAAATTGTGGCCTGACAGTGGCCTCAATATCTGCAGAGGAAGGGTGTTGCGTGTCATGTTCCTCCATGGGATCAACTGCTTGCACCTAATTACAGATACTCAATAAGGGTCAATCAAGGCAGAGATTGCATCATCGTTATCTAAAGTTATGTCACCTTAGGGGTCGGCATACTCCGGATATGAAGAGAGAGGCAAGCCCACAGGGGGAGCTTGAACCTGGAAAGTAGGTAGAACAATGCATGAATCACTATCAGACAGGGATGGTTCAGCGTGTTCAACAGAAATCGATTGACCTCTTTCCAGATCCACAGTTGCATTCGACTGGCCATCAGTGATGACAAGCTGATTAGTAGCCCAATAATGAACGCTTTTGGCTTCCCGCAGAAAGGGTCGGCTCACCAACATCTTGTAATCACCTGGATCTTCACCTGCCTTCCATACACCAAACTCGAGAGGGAAGGTGAGATCACCAATATTAATGGTCATTTTAGGCATGATGCCTTGTGGTCGCATGATATGACCGTTTCCCAACTTAATATCATAAGGAGCACGATAGAGTTGTTGAATCCCTAGTTGGCGCTGTAATTTATCCGTAATAAGGTTAACAACACTCCTACCATCCATTTGGACATGATTGGCCTACTGACTGCCAACATTAGCTTGTACAATGGGTGTAAAAGTGGCAATAGCACCTATTAGCACAGTCGAAAGTGGCAGCTGCTCATGAAGTGCAGGACAAAGCTTCAAGATGGTTGGTAAACTCAAAGGGATCTTGATTTTTGTAAGTTCTTCTTGTAACTCCAAGGGTACATGCACAAGCGGATTGGTAGGATCAAGCGGAGCTGCTTCCGTCGGCAAGGAGGAATATACTTCATTCAATAGCCCAACTTTAGTTGCAATGTTCGGATAAGTGCTCTTACGAGTAGACGGTGACGAAGAACTAGGTTCGGCCATGCGTTGCTGAGCACAGGTAGTGGCGTGAACATTGGTCAACGTGCATCTCTCAGCGGCTTGTCTAAGTTTGAGAATACTTTCACGGACCTTGGGCATAACATGTGACATACGTTTCTCCAAATCAGTAGCAAAATGGACCAATTTGGTACATGGAACAACATCAACTGCAAAAGCAGGTTGTGTATCCTGAGGGACCAAGGCATAAGGGCGCGTTCCCTGTCCCTAGCGTGAAACAATACCAACCCAAGTGGAAGATTGTAACGGTGATTGAGAGCATTATATATTTTCTCTTGAGCCTGTTGATCCAAGCGTGCCTGAGTCTGGGGTTGCTGAGGTTGTCGTTGCCGTGCTGGAGCACGTAGTGGCCGACCGAGCTGGGGGTAGGGCCCTTGTTTGCCATTGGCAATCCAGAGTTGACACGCAGTAAGCCTAACAGACGCAGTCTGATTGGTGTCACGAAGCTGAACTTGTACCTGAGGAAGTTGGGGGCACATGGAGGTCATGTGGCCCCATTCATAACAATGATAACACTGGACCTTAGCAGGATCAAATGGCTGGCATGAAGACTGGCTCTGCGACTTTGGATTCTGTAGTTATGCGGACTGCTGATACTGTTGAGGCATAGGTTGGACTTAAAAGACCATCTTCTGCTTGAAGGACGTGGGATGGGCACGCTTGCATTCCTCTGTGGCGTGATTAGCCATGATACAGAGTTTACAAAAAGGAGGTCCGTTGGAAAAGTTACACTCATTGGCTAAATGGCCTTGATACTTGCAGCGATGTGACACCAGATTTGGATGTGCTGTGGTTGATTCCCTTGATGTGGTTGGACTGAATTCTGAGGTTCCAGAACCTGCTGCATGAAGGGAGGATCCATAAGAGGAACTCCCCGGATGGACGCATTGACTGAATGATTAACAAGATCAATGGCCTGCTCCAAAGAATTCGAGCGCAGATACTCTGTCATGATACAAATAGACGGAGGCAGTCCTTGGAGAAACCAAACAAGGATCTGACTCTTGGTGGGATACTCCTTCAGGTTGCTGACTAAAATAAGCATACGGTCAGCAAATCGCGTGTAGACTCAGTTGGCTGATGACGGAGATCATTGAGTTCCTTTAACAACTGTTGCTCATCAGTAGAAGACATATAATGCTCCAAAAAGGTAGTCTTCATGTCATTCCAATTTTGTTTCCAATGACTCTTGTTGGCCATGAGCCATTGGTGGGGCGCGTCGTGTAGCGTAGTCGAAACATGTGGAACTTAATCTGCGGCTGAGCATGTCCAATGAGCGTGGCCAGAGCTTCAAATTCTTCTATATGAGCTTCAGCACTTTTCTCAGGCATAGGCTTTCCTTTAGCACTACCAAAAATAGGGTAGTTAAGCTTGAGATTCAAGCCAGCAGGGGCTCCAAATAGTGGTGGTCAACAGAGGAGCTGTTGCAAAAGTAGTGGTTCGTAACAGTTGACTGACAAATTGTTGGATATTAGAAACACAACAAGATGATCTAGCCAATGCTCAACAAAATACTTCAATCTTAACAAACCAAACTCAACAAGATCACAAGCTTTACTTGCAAACTTCCACAATGATATATTCAATGTTCACAATGTCAAATACCAATTGTCAAAATACAATGGTTAAACTCGAGCCAAAATTCAACATGCACTGTAGCAAATCACTGTTCACTAGGAAAGTCAAGCAACTTCAAACATCAAAAGATCGCTTCCCAATCTGTGGCTTAGGTCGCTCTGTATTCGGAATCAATCTTCAAATCATTGTGAATGTAGCCCGACGATTAAGGCTTAATTGTAGTCCGACGATTTTGCCCCTTCTATAATTTGAATTGTATTTTGGCTCCACGAGCATTAATCTTACTAAAATACATCATATAATAAACTTAGCAGTTTGAATTGCCCCAAAACTTACCTAAACAACTAAGGTGACATCCACATAGAGGTTTTACCTGTACATTAACCTGTATATTTTCACTGTGTCTTCCTTCTAGTAGATCACCTGTACAAGATTTCATGTGCAACTTCTTGAGAACGTATATACAACTTGATCTATGAGTTTTGTGATCAAGTGTAATAATTATATGATGAATTCCCAACACAAATGGAGGCGGTTGGTAATTAGATCCAGCATGAAAAACATGTGGCAGAGAAGGGAAGACGTGAGGAAACGGAATACTGGTGGAAACTGAGAAGGGTGGAAGTTTAGACTCAGCAGGTTAACTAACAGGATTTCCGCCCTCATCCAAGGTAACATCCCCCACATTATAAACATTGAGGGGTGGATTGAAAGAGGGTGAAGCCTGAAAAGTAGTAACATATCCAGAGCCAAAAGAGACCTGAGGATAGCCCATAACATATTGTGGAGATGTGGGCTGCGACGGCAAAGGAGTCTGTTGCGGGGGGATATGAATATAAGTGCTCTCAAGGGTCTGAAATACTGTCGAGGCGATCGAGGCTGAGTGCAGTTATGACAATGGAGTGGGAAGGTCGGGCATGAAAAAATCTCTTGGTGTAAGGGGCGCCGAATGAGCACGCAATAATGAATTTCGAGCAACATCTCTGCGCCACTGCCGATCAAGGTACGCAGCAACTTGCTCAAGAAGTTCCTCCTGGGTAAAAGACCGTGTTGTCATCCTGGAGAAAGAAAAAGCTTAGACCCGGCAATTGGCGATAATGTTTGGGGTTTGGGTCCGGGGTCTCCTGCAAGACAACCCTTTGTGAGGACCTTGAAGCCAAACCGGAAGAACATGTTGCAAAGTGTCACGCGGGATTTGGAAAAAGAGAACTAATCTGAAGAACAAAAGAAAGAAAAACAAGAAGGGAAACATATAGCAAAATATGAATCTTTTGATACACAAAATGAGACACAAAAGGGGATCTCGCCCAAGGCTGAGATATGAAAACAAGAAAGCAGAAAAACTTCGTCTAACTTGTCTAACCTTCTAGCCTAAAACATCTGCTATATATAGTACAACGGTCTTGGGTCCATAATGGAGGTCGGCTAACCGCTCCACGATCTCTGTTGACAAACATAATCATCTCCATAAATTCAAGGGGCGGTGCTGTAACGGCCGGAAATCTCTCACGGTGGCATGACGCTCACCGCTTGATCTCACCTCTTCCACTTTGCAGCCTTGGTCGTGCCTCCCAACTTTTGCATGCCTTCAGGCATGCTGCCTGACTTGGGCGTGGTTGACGTACCTGCTGCATCTTTGCCTCTTCCCGGACGTTTGTGTAATAGGAATAGTCCTGTGTTTGGAGACACGAGACTAACATAATAGCAGCAAAACATGAAAACATGCATATCAACATGTTCTATCATAAAAAGTCAATTACTTTCGATTTTAGAAAGATTTGGACTTCTTTATGCTGAAAATTTTGAAGAATGCAGTTTTGGCCTAGTTAAAAAACTGATGAATTCTATGAGGTTTAGACAATCATCACAACATATCAGTAAATCTATTGGTCTTGAAATCCATCACGGTCATAAAGAATCGAGTAAAGATTTAAAAAGTGGTGGTATCTTGTGAAATGAAAATTTCTCTTATTAGATACGTGGGTTTAAGTGGCAAATATCTGGTTCAGTTCTGATTGATGAACCCAGATTAGTTCCAGTAACAACTCTAGTGATATGGCGAGCAATTCCTATTTGTTGAATCTGCAGAAATCATACATCATACATGTGATATTTATTTACCATATATGTTAAGTACACGACGTACATTCTACAGACACGTCAATATACATTTCGAAGCAATCGACACGTACAAGCGTAGTAGATGTGTTTCACATGAGGCACATGTTGGAAGGTTGGTACCATACCTAGCATTTGCGAGAGGAGGGACAAATTACTTACTAACTTACTTTCCTTATGCAAGTCACTACCCTTGCCATATGGAGCCGTCCTATTGGTGAGTAGACGGATGAGATCCTAGCCCTAAACTCCTTGACCTACTGAGGGTGAAATCATACTATCGAACGGAGGGAATCTACCTTTTTTTTTTCCTTTTGGGCATGGATTTCCACCGACGTTGCCACACTAGTGGCCGCCCAAAAATTGCCACGTCAGAATCAGCAAAAACTTTGTTCATGCTATTTCTTCATGCCATAATGTTACAGCCAGAACTGTAGCCCAGAGAGTTCTCGCCATATATAATCTCTCAAGCTTTCGTTTGTGCTTCTAGTTTTGCTAGCCAAATTGGTACCACTTTCTGGTGAAGGCTATAACATTGCCATATTGTTGTAGAATGGATGACAAGCCTCTACTTTTAGGAGAAATTGAAGAAAGCCAAGAAGAGAAAATTCAGCTGTCGCAATTGTTACTGTTCATGATGCTGCAAATATTGGAGTTAATTGCATACGATCAACGTGAGGTAATTGCCAGAGTGATCGCATGGAACAGGTTAGTGATGGCATTCCTTGTTGGATTTAGGTCTCAAATTGTACGAAAGAACACAAAAAGGAAGTTATGGGTATATGAAAGAGGCCCTGGATTAAATTTACTGCTGCTAAATACCTATCATGATATTGAGTTTTATCAGTTTGAATGTCTTATAGTCTGGTCCACTTTTGGGGAGATGGCTTAGTGAAAATATAAGTTCTTTGTTATCGGGTGTTGAGGTATCTCTGTCCCATTGGAGCAGCTTTTCTTTTCTCGTCACTCATTTTGTAACATTATCATTCTTTTAATACATTTGTGACTCAGTTCTTCAAAAGAAAAGAAAAAATATAAGTTCTTAAAAGCATAGTTCTAGTTTTCTAGAATTTGCAGCACATAGTTAGAACCGGAACCGTTGAGGCACATATTGCAATTAAGATGTCTTCAACAAATGAAGCATGAGTTTGTGAAACCAAGTAGAGCTGTTGTTTTGGATACCCATTTATTGCATTTATTTATGGAAGCTCATTTATTGTTTACAATTGTACCCACATTGAATTCATACACCTGGACAATAAATGCTTTCCATACAGATGCAAGCGGAAGATCTATACCCAAGCAAGACTGATTTCATCAAACTTGATTTCAACAAATCTTCACCAACCCAAAATTTATCTTGAAATTTATAAACGAATGCAACTATCAGGTGCAAAACGGGATAAATATGTTTATATTGTTATCATCAAAGCATGTCGCGGGAGTACACTTTTAGATATGTATGCCAAATGTGGGTGCCTCGACAATGCATATGATGTATTTGTCAAGTTGCCAAAAGCTTATGTTGTTTCATGGCGTGCATTAATTACTGGGTACGCTGTACATGTTGAAGGGCTCCTTGCTTTGAAGAGCTTTGACAATATGAAGCTAGATGGTATAAGACCAGATAAAGTTATATTTCTGGGAACCTTAAAAACTTGTGGAAGCATTGGCTCTTTAGAGCAAAGCGGACAGGTTCATGAAGAAATAATTGACTGTCATCTAGCTTTGACAATACGAAGCTAGATGGTATAAGACCAGATAAAGTTATATTTATGGAACCTTAAAAGCTTGTGGAAGCATTGACTCTTTAGAGCAAAGCAGACAGGTTCATGAAAAGATAATTGACTGTCATTTAGATTTGGATCTTAGCTTGTAGAACACGCTTGTAGATGTATATGCTAGATGTGGATGCTTGGAGGGGGCATGGAGAAACTTCGACAAATTGAATAATCGTCATGAGGTACCATGGTATCTGGATATGTTCAACGTGATCGATGCACTATTGTCCTAGACTGTTTTAAATACATCTAGCAAGAGGGTATAAGGACAGACAAAAACACATTTTTGGCCATCTTAAATGCATGTGGTAACATTAGGGATATGGAAGCACGCCAACAAATACATGAACAGATAGTTGCCAATAGTCTGCAGTCTGATCCTTTTATAGGTAGCATAGACGCCATGTGCAAGGGCAGGTACATCCACAACAAAATTGTTGAAGATTGTCTTCGTTTATGATCCTTTTATAAGGAGTGCACTTCTTTTATGCCTGCAGTATGCATGCAAATGGGGAGGTCGGGAAACAATGTTTTGATGAAATTGTTTGCTTGATCTAGGTTTACTCAGGCGTATGTGCTTATGTCAAACATTATGCTCGTGTTGGCTATTATTGCATCATAGAAGCAATGGTTGCTGGTTATACCCAGGTTGACAGTGCTACATTGGCTACAAGAAGATCCAAGTTCCACCATTTCAACCAAGCTAATAAGAATGAGAGCTAAAAGAACAATGCTAGAAACTAATTATCATTGATTTCCAGCAGTTCGACATTTAAACAGCCCCAACGAATATGAAGAACGAAAATTCGAAAGAATGGATTTTAAAGCCTGGTTTTGTTACCTGACTGGATTGTCTGTACGAAGCTCCTGATCGTTTCCAACACCGCACTGCAAAATGGAATTCCTAATCTTGTTTGCTTCTGCTTGCCATGCAGGATCTTCAATATGATGTGTGCATTCGGACAACGTCTCAGCGGAATGTTTCCCCCGGACATGATTTGCTCCAACGGCAATGTTCTGGGCAGCTGTAATGCGATACAAAACCAGAGGACAATGACGACTAGTCATTTTCTTAGTGGCCTAATTTTTTTATGGTTATGGTTTCTCCGTCTGGGAGCATAATTTCACCCTGATAAAGACCCCCCCCCCCCCCAAAAAAAAAGAAAAAAAGGAAAAAAACAACCCCCCACAGGAAACAGGCCAGAAAACAGTGAAAGGCCAGAAACAACAAAAAAACGAGGCAGAAAACGAGGCCAGAAAATATATTAAACCATTGGAAAACATGCAAAAAACAGGGGAAAAAGATTTCCGGCAGATTTCCGATGGGGGTGCCATCTGGAACACTAACTGGGGTGCCTTTGGTGACTGTACGCCAGCTCGAGCCCACATCTTCTTGCGCAAAGCATTTTAGCAATTCAGCAAAATAAACTCATCAAGTCATGGAGACCTTAGCATTAGGCGCTAGCATTATGCGCTAGCAGCCACGGAACGGGTTTTAGGGTTTTATTAATCCGAGACATGGCACAAGTACTTGCGAACAGCATCTCTGTTGCATCGCCATGCCGGAATTATTCTGCCCTGCCATCCTTGAATATGGCATCCGTAATTCGGACTTCCTTTTTCGGTGCATCATCTTCCCAGCTGTTGGCAGCATATGGTATGTTATGGTATGTAACCTGCATTGCTTGCCAAAACAAATTAGTAATGTCTAAGATTTTAAGAACTTGCACATATTACAATAAAATATCAAGGGCATTTTGATAGTCTGATTTTACAGCTTAGTCTTTATTACTTGTTTTATGATCTAATATATACCTCTACTAACTGATGCAGGCCCCGTGGAAACTCTGTCATTCAAAGGTCAGCTTCTATAATTACTGTAATGAAGTAGATGGGGACATTTGGTTCTTGAAAATACTGAGAGTTTCAGTCTGTTGTATGAAATCAGTGTCGACTAGGAGGAGCAATGTATTAGCAGAAGTGAGGATTACAGAGGGTTCAGTCCTTGCTGCTGAAGACCTTCGATTTGCATTGGTATCTTCTTCGACCCCATTTATAGTTTGAGGTGCAATATGTGCGAATAAAGTAGAATATTAGCCACTCTTATATCCCAATCCTTTTATTGACGTTTTCATTTTAGGTTGCTGCTCGCTTCAATGAAATTATCACAAAACCT
>JAANSK020245698.1:0-13806 GCA_011763485.2 Isoetes engelmannii
AGTGAGCAAGTTTGTATCGGACTTGCAACCTGAGTGTCCTATGTGCCATATGGCGGAGGAGACTATCGAACATTGTTCTACTCAATGTCCGGATATTCAGGCTATTTGGAGCAAAGTTTTGGATGCTTTCGACTGTACTATATCAGTCAGCGATGTTATTTTAGGGACAAGCAGAGAGTGGGGCTCCTTGAAGCGACAAGCAGTTCATGTTTGCAAGTTGTGGTTGTTGTGGATCTTATGAAAAAGAAGATTAATGGTATTTTCCCAAGAGTATGCAAGTTGTGGTTGTTGTGGATCTTATGAAAAAGAAGGAGATTAATGGTATTTTCCCAAGAGTATGTTCACTGGCTAAGATCTTAGATATGCTAAGATCTAAGCTTGAGAAACAAAGGGCTGTAGCGGAGGATCAAAATCTGGCCCATCAATGACATAATTTTGATATAGTAGAAAGTGTATAGGCTACACGTTTCTCTTTTGCACTCTCATTAAGATGTAGTTGCACTCTCGTATTAAGATGTAGTTGTTGTAAACGACATAGCCATTTGATGTATCCTGGATTTTTTCATTTCAGTGAAAGTCAATCTTTCAACGGAAAAAAAAATATTTTGGGTGTTTCCACGTTAAATTGTTAACATAGGCAACTGTAGGAAAAATTGTAGTCGAACATTGAAAAGTTTGCCAAATGGAGGAACGAGAAGTGACATCCCCTGCAGTGCCAAGGGGGTTTGCACACGCTACCATGGGCCGCAGAACGGCAGACATGTGCGAGTCATGGTGGCAGCAACCATACCCTACTTGAGTATTTATGGTTCTGCTTGCAACAAGAATAGAGTAGAAAATTTATAAACACTCAAAATGCAAAACTGATTATTAGAGTTACCCAACGAGATCCACTTCGCCCCACAAACATAGACACTCAAAATTAACCTTAATCAAGTTGTTCGGATGATACAACATGAAAATCTTATCTCTTGACCAACTCAAAACACATGGCATAACAAAAGGGATTGTGCTTACTGTATCAGAAAACCTCATACCAAACAGCACAAATTCAAGTCACAAAGCACAAACGTACATAACAATCCATATCCATATGATGAACCAACATTTTTACAGAAAGTTCATGTGCTTGGACTTTATCGAACCATCTGGGGGCGAATCTAAAATTAGATAATATAAAGGCATCTCCAAAATTGACAATGGTATAGCACTCCTTGTGATCTTGAGCATCTGACATATCACAATGGAGGAGACTACCCATTGCCAACAAGATGTAATTCAAAACAAGGGAAAACAATAACATACAATGGTCTCACAGTTGAGGATGAGGAACCAAACCATGGCCAGAGCAAACACTTTGGTTACTCAAATTAAGCCACTGTCAGGCCCTTGTCTTCCTTAACTTCTAAAGAGGACAGACGCACTTCCCTTACTAATATTTGTAAAAGCAGCACTCTTTGGTTACCATTTTCTGCACAGGTTCTAATCCAACTCCAAAATTCTTTTTTGCAGTTGAATATTACATCTCTGTATCTGTAACAAAGCTCATCATTTTAACGAGACTAACTCAATCTTACACTGACTTGGTAGTTTAAATAAATACCTGCTTCTCGTGGAGCATTGCAACGGAAGCATTCTATGCGACTTGCAAAGTTGTGCTCATTGCATCCTGATCTGTTTCACGTCAGCCAAAGATAACAGCAATATTTAGAAGTGGCTTACCAAACTATAACTGTAAAGAAGCATACAGTACACCCTATTGTGTTTAATTTGGTAAGGTCTCCAAATTCATAGACCACAAACTACTGGTTGTCAAGACTAAAATAATAGGTCTATTTTTATATAACCGCTTATATCCAACAAAAGCGACAAAAAAGGCAACGACCAAATATAAAACTCAGTTAAAAATGAAGAGTCAGGCAAGTAGCTCAAAAAATCATCTTACCAAGAGAAAGAGTTATTATATTTGCTGGATGGAAGCCTTTATCATATGCACAAAGAATGCTTTATAAAATAAGTTACCTAGTGCAGATCCAGTCGCCAGATTTCCATCCCGATCTTGCACCGCCTCCTCCACTATTAAAAGACGATCGAAACCCGTAACTTCTGGAACCTCTGCCTCCAGACTCAGGGCCTCTATCATAACCTCCCTGAGGACCCTCCAAAGACTCGTCTTTGTATGCGCCACATCTAAAACAATTATTTCTGCTTGCGAAGTTATGAGCATTGCAGCTACCGGCAGAACAATACCAGTCACCAGGTCTTACGTCCCCGCTGCCAAAGCTAAAGCTTCCGCCATAGCTACGTCCGGAGCCATAAGGAGCAGCTGACGATCCATAGCCATATCCAGCTCCGCGGCTAGAGTAGGCATCAGAACGGGCGGGGGGTGCTGCTGGGCCTGGGCCTCCGGCGGGTCTCAACTCTTGGCAACGCTGACACGATTCGCGACGGCTGAAGTTGAGGTGTTGGCAGTTTGGACAGTCCCAATCGCCCGCTTTCTTGCTCATCCTCGCGCTCCTTCAATTTGCTTCTATTCTACTTGTATGATCTATCTAGGGCGAGGGCGAGGGCGAGGGCGAGGGCGCCATACCCGTTTGGGAAAGCAAAGAAAAGACGTTGCCTGACGGCCGCCCGTCGATGTGATGGACGCGCCTCTCAAACATTTCAAACATGCTTGCCCTAACACGACTTCCAAATATCCCATTAATGGCACTCGTATCACCCTGCATCTTTCTCAAATTGTTCAAATCACATCTCATTAGATTGAAATGTCTCTAAAACTCTTTGAATCTCTTGAAATTGTTGCTAATTAGCTCAAAAATTGCTCCACATTAATCATTTTCCATGTTATGCCTGACAATCCTCATGTGCATGACCAAATTGGGTGGGTAGGTATGTATGATGCCTAACAGCCCTCATGTGCATGACCAAATTGGCACATGACCAAATTGGGTAGCTGCCCTATGCTAGTCTATAAGTTGGGATGCATCTACCTATTAGACAGCATTGTTTGTATCATATCATATTGGGCGGCCATCCAATTGACATCCATCAACATTTTTCTAACCGAATGTTCGCATTATTTCAACCTGCTGGTTCTACCGTCCTTGCGGTGAACAAAATCGGGGTACCATCCTTGCGGTGAACAAAACGGGGATACTTCATGGATTGGCATTCTCTTGCCATTACAGCTTGATTCGATGACATGCACCTACATCACGAGAAAGTTCGTGATGGAGGGATATGAGATTCTAGACTCCTTTTTAGGTGAAACATCACGAGAAAGCTCATGATGGAGGGATATGAGGTTCTAGACTGACTCCAAGGTCGGCCACATGATTGAGTTTTTTTCCCCTCTCGTGCTATACGGTGAGAGGAGATTTTTGTACGTATTTCACGAGAGGAGGACGAGAGTAAATTATCTCTCGAGGCTTAACGGAGCCAGTTTAGAGCCAATTTCCGAGTTCCCTGCCGGATTTTTTCCCTCCAGATCGATTCCGGTGGGACTGTTCATATGGGATATTTCGATCTTTAAACTTTTCAAAAAGTGTCGAATATGGGATAATTCAAGAAACCGGATTTGAGCGTGGAGCAGGCATTCCGGGGGCTGTCTCGTGTCAATTCGGTTCGGATTAGCAGATTGCTTCATTTGATTAGTACATTGCTTGATTTAAATCCTTCTTGCATCAACAATAGTCGTTTCTTGGATATGGATCCGATTATTTTGGGAATGATTTCAATGCTTTTTAGGGTCCTTCTTCTCGGATTTGCATTACAGAAATTTTGTTTGGATCTTACTGAGGAAAATGAAAATTTAGATTACATGGATATACTCGAGGAGGATGACCCAACCTTAGACGAGGATACAGGACTTCTTTGTGCAAATGCAGCAGTACTGGTAACTGCTGCTTTCAGACTTAGAAGACCATAAGGTTTTGGGTCTATCCAAGGCAGACAACACAATGGGATAGCATTGATAATCATGCTTGGATTTGCCTACCTTCCTATGAGGATGATATGTGGCACCAGTTCTACAGAATGAAGAGGGCAAGCTTTGAAAAACTGGTAGATCTTGTTGTTCCTTACCTTTATAGGCCAAGACAAAAACTTAGGGCCCCTGTTGATCCTAGAAAAGCAGTGGCAATGGTTCCTTACAGCTTGGCTCATGGTGAAAAGCCATTACATATAAGACAGAGATTCTATGTTGGAAAATCCACAGTTCAGAAATACACCAAGAAGATTACTCTAGCTTTGGCATTCAAGACCTTGCCAAGACCATGTTATATTCAAAATTCATTGCAATGCCAAGAGGACAAAGGCTGCTAGACATTATTGCAGATTTTAAAGAAGCCACAGGAATTGACAATATATTTGGAGCAGTAAATGGCTCACATATTTTCTTATATAGGAGACCACTCAAAAAAATTCATGGAAATGATTATTACAGCAGACATAAAAGACATTCTTGTCTCATGCAAGGAGTAGTGACACATGACAGGCTCTTCATCAATGTATGTGTCTCTAGAACAGGTTCCTTTTTACTCTGCCATATTTGGATCCGAACAAGGAAGGAAATAGGTTGAACCTCCTTTGCTAAACTCTACCATTCTCATCCGAAGCTTTTGGACGGACAAACACAGGAAGGCGACAGAGCCAAAAAAAGGTCTGATATCGGCCGGAATCATCTGCAGGGAGAGGGTCGTTTGCTTCAAAAGGGGGGGGCCGTCTGCTTCAAAACGGGAGGGTCGTCTGCTTCAGTCGGGCATCAGGCCCAAATCCTTAACTTTTCTAATGCCTTTGCTATGCAGCTACCTCCATGTCGCTCTATGCTGATCATGACCAAGTATCTTACCTTCATGCTCAAAGATGATGTTGAAGAATAAGTTTTGATTCAAAAAGGAGTCATAAAGCATGGACGTTGACAGAAATATGGAAGGTTTAAAAGAGGATGAGATGCGAGCAAGGTCCACTGCAAAAACCAATCATACCTGAAAATTTAAGTTTTGAACTAGCAAAGATCCATTGATCATCCGCAGACCAGTCACTGTCACCAATGCAATCAGGGCGAGCTTTAAGATACTGAAACCTGAGAAGGACCTTCCATGCTTGCCGACCAGGGAGGAACATCTTCACAAGGCAATTTTTAGTAAATTTTTTTTTTTTTTTTTAAGAACTTATCTCAATGAATTAAAAGAATATCAAGAATACAAGCTGAGTGAGGAGAAAAAAGGCTGCCCCGAAGGGGCAGTGATACCCCGCCACTCCAACATCATCCCAACCACTACTGAAGAAAATCTCCATCATCATCCACTATCCCAAGGAAGTCTCGCCAAATGGCAAACTTCCGCTCCACTAAACCAGGGAACACCAAGAAACTCTGAAACAGTTTGTACCTCAGACGGGGGATGATAGAAGCCGCAGGCTGCAGCACCTCCTGGAAGATCCTCAGTCACCGCCGTTTCCAGATTAGCCACACCAACCAAGCCACACATGCGTGCAAGGCTTGCTTCTTCAGAAGTGGCCAGGTACCTGGATACAAATGTAGCAACAGCTGCTGACTGGTCAGCCGAACCTGGAACCGAGCCCGAACCCATTCCCAGGCTGCCTGCAAGTGAGGGCAGAGGACCAGACAATGTTCCATGGTCTCGGGATGAAGACCGCAACAGGGGCACAGAGGACTCACCCCGGGCCTAAACCTGCTCACCAGGGCATTCACTCTGATACATCGGTGGACCACCTGCCACAGGAGCACCCGAGCCTTCGGGGGAGGGAGGGCACTCCACATCCAGACCCAAACTGAATGCCAGTGGGAACCAGGAAGCTGCAAAGACCACTTGCCAGAAGGAGGCAAAGTGTCATGAATAACCAGCGTATGGTAAATGGACCGCATGAAACATGCAGCATCAACCTCTGGGTGGATCATCCAAACCTACACCACCATATCTCCCTGGAGCAATTCCGGCACATGCAACGGAATGCTACGGGCCACGTGCTCCCAAATAGAGTGATCACTAGCCCTCAAGCCAAACCGGGCTCAGAAAAACTCTATGATGCAACCTGGCCATCCCGATACCAATCCTCCAGGGTGTGCACAACAGCACTCCTCCAACGAGCTTGCGTCCGGGCATGCAGAATGGCAGCCAGAGGCAGCTGGGTCGGAGGCAGAGGGACTTACAAGAAGGGCGAGGAATGATGAAACACAGAGGCGGGATCAAGCTGGAACAGCACCCGCACATGCTCCCAAGCCCGCAACACCCCAGTAAGAAAGGGGGAGGCATGCGGGAAAGGCTTAAGCCCATACAGCAATGCCCATGGCAACTCCATCTGAACAGAAGGTTTCCCAAATGCCACGCAGTGGCGGAGGGACTGCAATAACAACGTTGCACCAGGGGAAGATGCACCCACCTGCAAGATACTCCACGCGAACTTGGAAACCAACACCTTACTGTGTAGTGCCAAGTCCAAGATGGCCAAACCCCCATCTTTTCGGGGGCAGAGGCACTTCCACTATGCCACCTTAACCACTGCCCCCTTGTCGTCCCCGCCCCACACAAAGTTTCGAATCATCCGGTCCAACGCCTGCATCTTCCCCTCAGGAGTGAGCATGGCGGATGCCGTGTACACATACGTGCTACAGAGGACCGACTTGGCCACAGTGATCCTCCCTGCCATCGACAGCTTACTATCCTTCCACCAGTTGAGATGCTTCTGCAACCCTTGCAGAATCTCATCCCACACCCGTCCTATGGAGATATCCCCTCCAAAGGGAATACCCAACAACTTCATACATACATCTCCTGGGAGTACCTTCCACGGAAAAAGGGCCCGGCAAGGGAGGGGTGGAGTTTGCAAAGCCCACAAAGCGAAACACTTGCCCCAATTCAAAAGAATACCTGAGGCCAAAGAGAAAGTGTCCAGCAAACCCTTCACATTCCGCAGATTGCTTTCCTCTGCCACGTAGAAGAGGAAGGTGTCATCAGCGAACTGATTAATGATCTGTTGGCTGCCATCCTGCATCTGGAGCCCATCCACCACGCCCTCCTCCACAGCAGCCAAAAGCAGCTGAGACAGGGCCTCTGCCACAATCGTGAACAAGAACGGAGCCAGAGGGCACCCCTTGCGCACTCCTCTACCCAAGGATAAGAAGACGAGGGCTCGCCCTGGCATACCACGGTCGCTCGGGCAGATCTGTGCAGCTTCATAACAATCTCTGTGAACCGAGGGCCGCACCCTAACACCAGCATCATGGTAGACAGAAACTCCCAGCGGACACTGTCATAGGCTTTGGAGAATAAAAGGAATTAGAGGGAAAACATCTTAGAATCCTCTAAGACAAATTTAATACAAAATTTCAAAAATTGGACTTTGGTATGAAAGGAAAATGCCAGTTTAATGAATATTCAATGCAACCACTAGAGAACACTCTCTAGCAACAAACCAAATTTGGAAAAAACTTAGGAAAAAAGCAATACATTAAAACCACTAGATAATCAATCTAGCAACAATTTAAATTTAAGATTTAGGCTTTAGGAATTGGCTTTAAGAAATTGTCAGAATTCTGAGAACCTGCAAAACAAGATATGGCTTATAAGATAGTAGTCTGTAAATAATATTTTATGGAAGTCTTGTACTGAAGTAACAAAAGCCATCTATAAAAGCTTACTACCTTTTAGGAAAAGTCACGATGCCTTAGAAGGTCTTGCCTTTAACAAAAAGGCCTTTGACTTTTTGAAGCCGTTATTGCATATACAATTCCCTTGTAGTAATAATAAAGACTTTTCGATAGTAATTCTAGAAATTCATGAGTTTATATCAAAGACAAACATGGGAAGTTCTTCTTACGGGGTTGCTTCAGTGGTGGCTCCCATGGTTCTTGATAGTGCGGATTTCCCTCCCCTGCAAGGCACGGTGAGTAAGGGAGTTGATGATCAAGGGGGTGTGCCTCAAACAGGTAAAGCTTCTAACTCTCTACTTCATGTGAATGGTGGTGCTTGGAAATCTTCTGATTCAGTGCGAAAAGTTTCATGTCAATGCTTTGGGGACTGGCTTTGTAAGGATGCTTCTAGTCCTTCTACGAATGCGAGGGTTTTGGCTGCTTTGCAAGTATTATTTGAAGGGTGCATGGATGAGCTTTCCACAATTTTTAGATACTTTGAAAGCTCGTCAGACCCTTCTTCAACAACAGCTGCCTCCAGATGACATTTTTTATCAGACAGATTGTCAGGATGTGGTTCAGGCCTCTAGTATTTCTGTGGTTGAAATCTAAGGCAAAGAAGGTGGATGGAGTTCCTGGAAGAGTGTGATTCGAGATAACGTACAAATCGGGTAAACTTAATGTGGTCGTCGATGCCCTCTCAAGGCATCCCCTCGCCACAAGAGTGCACTACAATGCCATATCAACACTCACTAGTGAATTTGGCAAGAAGATTGAGAAGACCTTGCAGTCAGATAAGGACTTTCAGGAAGCATGGACTAGTCTCTCTAAGGAAGCAAGAACGGACACGGAGAGAGAGACCTTCAAAAATTTTAAGAAAGTCCTCTACTACAAGAATAAGTTATGCATACTAGAATCTTCGGGAGTAAGAAAGTTGATACCTCACGACACGCATAACAGCCGAATAGCTGGCCATGTAGAACTTATGAAGACATACTTCAAGTTAAGGAGTAGCTATTATTGGCTAGGCATGAAGAAGCAGATAGCAAGGTACATTCGAGAGTGCCAGATATGTCAACAGAGGAAGGCAGAACAGCTTCGAATTCTTGGAGTGCCAAATAGGAAGTGGTAAGCATGGAGTTCATAATAGGACTGCTGAGAACACAAAGAGGGTGCGACGCCTTAATGGTAGTAGTGGACAAGTTGTCCAAAATGGCTCATTTTGTGTCAACTACCGACACAGCTTTGGATATAGTAGCACATTTTGCAAAGAGAATTTTTAGACTCCACGGCATGCCAAAGGAGATTATTTTCGGCAAAGATCCGAAGTTCATGAGTGCCTTTTGGCACCACAATCGGCACCAATCTCTCGTTGAGTTCGACATATCATCCCCAAACAGATGGCCAGACGGAGCACACCAATCGGATATTGGAAGATATGTTGAGAACATATGTGTGGAATAAGCAATCTAAATGGGAGGACTACACTCACTTGGTTGAATTCTCTTATAATTGTACTAAGCAGGATCATCGCAGATGTCCCCATTTATGATAAATGATGGCTATCAGTGTCTCACACCAGACAGTTGGCACAATTCTGTGTCCAAAGTGGAAGTTTCTCAACGTGTGTTAGCAGATATGCAGGAGCTTGTGGATGAAATCCGAGGATATCTCTTAGCAGCAAGAAGCCGTCAGAAGGAGCTGGCTGATAAGAAAAAATCGGTAAGAGAATTCCATGTGAACGACAACGTTTATGGAAGATAAAGGTCAAATAAGCGAAACTTTGCATCGGCACTTGCAAGAAGCTTGCTCCACAATGGTCTGGATCATTCAAAATAGTCAAGAATATAGGAGACCAAGCCTACAAACCTGACTTGCCAGCTCGTCAAAAAATCCATAACATGTTCCACGTAAGTTTCCTGAAGAAGCATACACCAAATCCAGAAGAGATACTGGACAATCCAACTTTATTGGAGTTAACTGATGAACAACTTGAGATTGTTTCGGAAGTCCTTCTTAAGAGGGCCCTTAAGAAAACCAGAAGATCTGAGTTCATGTAGTTCTTGGTTAAGTGGACACACTTACCTGTGGAAGACGCTAGTGGTACTACAATCAGATCTAGAGATGCAGTACCCACAATTTTGGGAGCAATGCAAAGGACGACTCGTCACTGAATTAGACAACACCGACAATGTCGGTGAATGGAAGGTAGATTAAAAGTCTACATCTGATGCCACGGAAGTAGACAAATGGGGGAGAAGCCACCCCCTATACCAAGGGTAATGAAAGGTGTAGGTATTAGAAAGCATCCTAGGCATAATAGGGCGCTATCTCCATGACCACGATGGAAGAAGCATCCTCTTCCTATGCCTGGAGATTAGTCATGCATACATATCTACTTATTTAAAAAGTTTTTGGGCTTTCTCGCTCACGCCGGTGTGCGCATTTTTTCGGCGTGAGCAGCGTAACATTTGGGGCCTTTTTCTCTTTCCGGCTAGATTTTCACATTTTCCCCCTTCAGCAATTCTCTCCTCCAAATTATCTCCTTCGTGAAACGGCTGCCATCGCTCGCTCTGATGATGCCGATCCTCCTCCGACTTCCATTATTGCGACCATTTATTTGCTGGAGTTTAAATATGGTTTCGATTCTTGCCCTAAATCGCAAGACAAGTTGGTGTAGCAGCAGAGGGGCGGTGAAGCAAACAGGTACAATTCGTTCTTGATATTTTGGGGTTAATAGGTGTGGCAATACCATTCCACAATAGGTTTCATCGCCCTAACTTATGCGTTTGTGATGAAGCAGTGAAGCACAGTTGTCACATAAACGCAAAGGAGGCAGATGAGTCCTGAAGTTTAAGGTCGGATTTAAGGCAAAGGAGGCAGAGGAGTCGGATTTGCTGAAGTTTAAAGCAGTAGATCTGCGGCTTTTGTATCCGGTATAAACATCCCTCAGATTCCAGCACAATGTGGGATTTTACTTGTGTTTCTTATGTATTTGTGCTTTTTGTATTTGTAAGGAGTCGGATTCACGAAAGCAAGGAACGCTTTGAAGCAGACCAAGAGGAGCCGTTGAAGCAAATCAAGCTTCAGGTAATTTTTTTTCAGGTTTTTAACATGTTGTGGCAAGGCTTCCGTTCTCAAAGCATCCTGTTTTACCGATTCAAGTTTTGAACTCTTAAGATGTCATTCTCTGTTTTTCTTAATCAGTAAAGGAGTCGTTGTTGAGGGAGTCGGATTCGCTGAAGCACAGCAGTCTTTGAAGCAGACCAAGAGGAGCCGTTGAAGAAAACCAAGCTTCATGTAATTTTTTTTCAGGTTTTTTTCAAGTTTTTTAACATGCTGTGGCAAGGCTTCAGTTCCCAAAGTATCTTGTTCTGCCGTTTCAATTTTTGAACTGCAAATATTTGCTTGAGCTTGAAATTTAAGATGTCATTCTCTGTTTTTTTATCAGTAAGGGAGTCGTTGCTTTGCGTTTTAGGGCCTCTTCTGCACATGCTGCCGGTTCACCTTTGGTAAGCTTCATCTGCTTATTTAACGTGTCATTTTTTTGAATCATGGAGATGCTTTATCCTTTGGTACATGACAAAAGGACCCATCACTAAACACGGCTGTGAATTCAGCATAGATATTATCAGAGAATAAGGTCGTTGCGATTGACGCACTATGAAATACAGCATCTACATCTACATTAGCCAATTATTTCTGCTCCAAGGGATTCCCAACTTTTGAGATGTCTTCAGTATTTCAGGATCTACCTCATCTACGCTGTTCTTTTGCTCCTTTACCTTTGGCTCAGTATAATAATCCTGAAAATCTAAAGGTGGATAATCATTATCAGACCATGTTGGCTCCCTCATCTTATTGGGTTTTTTGTTAAAACAAGCATTCAATCTAGAGTCCAAGAGCCATTCAGGCTCCTTCTTCTGAATCAACATCAGACACAAATTCCCATTTATAATCCCTTTGCAAAAACTGATGAACTGGTTCATCGTTGGAACTGTTTTGTAGAGTCTTTGCATTGACTCTGTCCTGCATTGTTATGTTATTTGTTATTTTTTATGCTCTTAACTTTATCTCTATTTCATATCTTTAACATTGCAGATACTTGGGACCTATATTATAAGATATTGCCGCATCCATTGGAACACCTTAATTTGGCATTTGATTCGGTACAACAAAGTAAGGATCTAACAAAGTAAAATGTGGGAAGATATTGTTTTTTATCTTCTTCTACTTATTTTTCCTTTATTAATAATGTTGTGTTGTTTATGCAGGCAAAGATTATTTCTACGGGAATCTAAGGTGGTTATTTCTTTTGAGGCACATTGAATATTCTTAATTTTAAGGTTATGAGTCTAATGTGAGTAACCAACCAACTCCCGTTTGCAAACAAGCAAACAAGCAAAACACAATAACCAAAGCACCACCAAATCACCCAGGCCAACTAACAAAACAATTTTTTATCCACAATAAAGTCCTACATTCAACATTCCAAAAATTCAATCTATCCCCAAGCATCTAACTCCACAACCAATCTCGCGATTAAATAGTTATTTTAGTAGAGTTGTGTGCATAAAAAAATATTAAGAACATTAATGATACATGTAGATTAATGTGGATTAAGTTTGAAATCACAATTGCTAGAATGCGGACATTGGTTGCACATAATGTTAAATTTTGGGGAACGTTATTAAGATAAATTCATGAATCTAAGGTGGTTATTTCTTTTGAGGCACATTGAATATTCTTAATTTTAAGGTTATGAGTCTAATGTGAGTAACCAACCAACTCCCGTTTGCAAACAAGCAAACAAGCAAAACACAATAACCAAAGCACCACCAAATCACCCAGGCCAACTAACAAAACAATTTTTTATCCACAATAAAGTCCTACATTCAACATTCCAAAAATTCAATCTATCCCCAAGCATCTAACTCCACAACCAATCTCGCGATTAAATAGTTATTTTAGTAGAGCTGTGTGCATAAAAAAATATTAAGAACATTAATGATAAATGTAGATTAATGTGGATTAAGTTCGAAATCACAATTGCTAGAATGCGGACATTGGTTGCACATAATATTAAAGTTTGGGGAACGTTATTAAGCTAAATTCATGAACTTTGAAACTAAGCTTGCTCGAATTAAAACATTGGTGCCTTGGTGGTACGCATAAAAACAATGCACTTATAACATACTTCCCTCCATGCAGATGGTGGTTGTCAATGTTCCATGGGATTCTTATCCAAAATTGGTTTTACAACACATTAGAGAAGGACACTGGTTGCCACCAGTTGATGATAATTTTGATGCATATTTTCAATACCTTGCGGAAGAAGAGGATTTTAAAAGCATAATGGAAGATATTGCCGAGAGTTCTGCATTGGGGAATTCGGCAATGCAACTCCACATTGATCAGCTGATGTGGGTTGTGAATTTTTATGGAGAGTGGTACAAAATCCTACAGTCACTAGGGGTTGAGATACGTCCAGCGTTTAAGGTTGAGCTAGATTTTGAGAATTTTGCCAACCAACTGGACAAGCACTTCCGTAGACGCATCTACGTGAGGCTCCATAAATTTGTGGACGCTATGGAAACTATCTTGCATGTGCAATACCTTATGCAACATGGTTTGGACATGTCATAAGTTTAGGGTTTCTTATAACAAACGATCATTGAGTTTTGTTTAATGCTAAAACTATATTATTTTTATATGTATGTAGTGTTAACGATGTTTTTAAGTAGTTTTTCGCACAAAACCAATCTATAACCCTAACACGTTTAAGCATTCTTTGCTAGGCCATTCTTTAAATTTAAGTAAGTAGATTAATGTATGGTGTGATTTTTAAACAACGAGCTCTCATGTTTACAGGACATACTTTTCTATTTGCATATCGAACAATAACATCCCGGCACATCGGAGGTGAGTCCTGCTCTACTTTAGGCTAGATGTTGTGCATGCTTATAATGTGATTCGCTGGTACACACAAATTAGATGGATAATTTTTTTATGCAAAAAGCCTGAATGGACACGTAACAGGGACTCCTATGGGGAGAACTCACAAACAAACACCACCTTCTGTGGCCAATAACCCTTCATATATGACGCCCAAGAATGAAAGTAGGTCTGGTAGGAAGAGGCGTTTGGCACGT
>JAANSK020245709.1:0-13805 GCA_011763485.2 Isoetes engelmannii
CGTAAGCGAAAAATGGTTCGCGTAAGCGAACTCGAGACTTCGCTTACGCGAAAAAAAAAAATTTCCGGCCGGCGAGCTTAAAATACTTTTTATACGTATTAAACTATAAAATACGTATTTTTGGACTTTATACGTCTTGAACTTAGCATTTGTACGTACGGAACCTATCCCTGCACCAGGCCATCCAACTCCTCCAAGCGATCATCCAAGGCCAAAGGGTTAATGGCACCAACCTGCTCTACCTCAGCGGCCCATGACATACGACGAGCTCCCCCACCCCCCGGCTGCCTAACCTGCTGTCTGGCCTCCCCATCCAAAGGAGGCCCACTGTCAACAACCCTGATCTCGCCCCTAGGACCCCTATCTCCCCGAACCGAAGCCTGGGCCGGCCTACCACCACCACTCGAGCCTGTAGCATAATCACCTCAGCCACGACCCCTAGCAAAGCCTCCTCGGCCCATCAAGTCACCATGACCCACAACAGAGCCGCCACGCCCGCTGGTGAGACCACCTTGGCCCTGGCCCGGACCACCATGGTCTACAGTCCCAACAGGATGGAGAGACCCCAGATCCTCGCCATCGCACTCTGCCACACCACCCTCCAACACCTCCTCACCATGTTCAGCATGCACCTCCCTGGCCTCCGGGACGTCCTGAGCACACCCAACTACCTCTGGTGCTTCCTCAAGCTCACAAGGCAGCTCTATAGAAGGGAACATCCGCTGGATCTCTTCACCATTCAAAAGCGTCAACCAAAACAAGAAATGCCACGGGCCACTGCGCACAGGGAGGGAGCTAGGCAGAGGCTGCAAAGCAGGTATAGCCACACAGATCTTGGGAACTTGCACGATAGAGTGCGCCAGATGGACCCCCAAACCATTGGCCATGGAAACCAGAAATTCAGGCACCATCATGTCCGGAGGTAGATCCTTAATCTGGAACCAACATGGGATCTTGACCGCAGTTAAAGAACTGGTTGACATGCCCGGAGTGTAATACTGATAAAGCACATAAGCACCCCCCAAAACCATCCACCCCTCGACTCACCAATTGACGAACCGAGGACTCTGCTTCAAACATGATAATGAAAAAGTTATTGGGCAAGAATTTCAAAGACTGAAACCGGGGTAAGCCAAGCCGCTTCAGGTGACCAGCAAGCCACACACTAAATCTTCTAGTATCAAGAATGTACCCGGTGAAGAATCCTAAAACCGCAAAGGAAACCAACTTCTCAATCGTCTGAACATGGTACTCATGATTAATGTCAATCCATGGATTCTCCGGAAGCAGGTCTTTCAAATCCTCAGAATGGCGCTCATCCATAAATCTGAGAGCCTCCTCAACCCGGGCTGTCCGATGCTCCGGAGCTCTCCTCTTGATCCAATCAGAGAAGCCCGGGCGCGTGATACAAGAAATCGTATCCCTGCCTCGCCAAGCAGTACGCATCGAATCAGGGGCAGGAGGCCTAGGTTCCGGGGACACAGCCACTCCAGGCACATCCTCATCCTCCGCCAAAGCTCCAAAAGAGGGCAGAAGCTCCTTCCTCATAACTTCCCTTTCAACAGGGGCTACACAAGCTGGCCCTCTGGGAGAAAGGCCATCACCTCTTCCCACTGTACCACTGCCACCGGTCCCATCTATAGATAGAGCAGGCCGATTAGCAGCCCTCACAACTTCTCCCACACAAACCGGCCTTCTTCCCATTGTACCACCATCATCGGTCTCTACTATGGATACAGCAGGCTGGGCAGTAGACTTGGGCGGAGGAGTCGAAAGCTTTTTGAAGCTCATCTGGCAGCCGTTTCCGATGGCTCCAACAAGATCTGACACGCAGCTTGGGGCTGCAGGTGCTGCCGATTCACATACCCTGGGTTTGAAACCCAGGGAGATGGTGAGGCGTAGGCTTTCTGGAGGAGTGGTTTCGGGTTCCAAGGTGTTGGATCTTCCTTCCCAGGAACCGAGTTTGGCCAGGCAGATCGGTTTGCAGCAATCTCATGAAGGCTCGATGGAGGTGGACTATGGGGCCGAAATTCCAGCCCCTTCTCAGGGTCTCGGTGTGTAGGCTTGTAACTCACAGCCGGCTGGTGCGATGGGTGTGTTGAATCCAAATCATGGGGTCGTGATGGGCGATTCTGCTGCTCAAGCCATGGAACTGCAGCAAGACATGGAGGTGCAGTTAGCGAGCCCCAGGAGTCCTGCAAACCCGAGGAGCATTGTGGCTGAGGGTGAGAAGCTTGGTTTGTTGAAGGAGATGTGCGGAATTTTGTAATCCCCTTCTCTGGAACGGTATGTTTCATCCTCCCAATTTGATTCTAGTCCAGGTGATGTTTGTGTGCATGAAACGCCACTTGAAATTCATCCGAGTATGCCGCCTTTAGAGACGGCCTCTGCTCCGACTGCCTCTTGTGGGCCTGCTGTTGTGGTTGAGCATGATGATGTGAATTTAGTTGGTGGTGTTAATTTAGGAGAAAATCTAAAGTGGTATGTTGTTTGATAAGCATAGCCAATGCAAACATGATCTTTTAGGTTGGGAAGAGAGTTTAAAGTCTTTGTTTAAAATAAAGATGTAACATTTCTATCCAGAGAATGAAACCAACGTAGCTATGATGAAGAAGAATCGAGGCCAAGGGAAGGAATTGATCTAGGAATTGAGAATGAAGGAAGTAGTGGTAGGGAAGGGTAGTTTGACTGATGTCAAAGACTTGTGGAGTGCTTCTACGAATTGGTAACTAACTAGCTTGAGCAAGTGTGGCTCTTTTTGAAATTATACGTTTCATCTCTTTTAGGAAAAATCATCAACATCAAACTGGCATATTCCACATGAGATCAAATCCAAGCCACTGTTGCCAAACCCCAAACCAAAAAACCAAACATATAAAAATACACGAAAATATCAAACTTAAACCACAAATACCCAATGGTCCCTCAAAATTAATACAAGAATATCATGTACGTCCATGAGTACATATTATCTCAATCAATAAACAACCACGACCCAAGAACAAAATGCCAATACATCTATTTGTAGTGGTTGCTATTTAACACTTTGCATCAACTCTAATCTCACTCTAAACAAAGGAAAGCATTTGAATAAGCTCCTTGAGAATCGAATCAAAGTTTTGCCAGCAAGCTTTTACATACCTAATGTCTTAGCTCGATGTTCCAAAGGTTGATTCCACCATGATCGACAACCATCTCCATATACCAAGCAAAACCAAGAACCTTTGGTGGGGGAAGGACCCACTTCAACCATATACAGTGGTGGAGGCATGACCTATCTGGGTGTGTTGTATATTGTCCCATAAGCCACGACTTCCCATAGACGTTAATAATCATTCATTCATATGTCATTAAATTTACATTACTAGTGTCTCAAAAACATAAGAGTTCCTCATGAAACAAATCACAACACACCAAGCACAATTGTGGTGGCGTCACCACCTCACCACCACACATCTAAACATGAGCATACTGTGGTGGCGCCATCACCTCACCACCACAAGAGACAAACATACAACATAAAACAAAACATAATATCTACAGAACAACCAAAGCCAGCAGCACATGAGCAACTCAATTCAGATGTCCGTTCATACGAGAGTGCCAAAGCATATCATATCGCCTTATATTCTTATGCATGACAACCTAGGCCCTACTTAATACTCTTGTGATTATTGTTTGACTGACAGTTGGATGCCTCCCACCAACATCCATGTAGATGAGCCACAAATCTACACAACAATCTATATTTCTCATGGTATCACAATGCTGGCCAACAAAGGCAGACAGCCTGCGACAAAGACCACCAGCATTCAGAAGCTCTTCAAGCTCCAGGATCCGCACATCGGGCTCAGGTTTTTGTGACATGCATCGGAAATGTAGGGCTTTTATGAGAGGCATTAGGACCTTCAATAGGATAAGCATGGGCTACTTTGCTAGGTACCGGATTATCAGGCCTTGGAAAAGATCAAACCTTTCTTCCTCTGGAAAGCCATCTGCAAATAGAAATTGTAAACACAAGCAACATACATAAACATAAGCAAATCTCCTAAGCCCACTATAGGGCTTCTACTACAACCGAAATCGCTAGAACTGATCTTACCAGGTAGAGGCACCGGTATTTCCAAAAAAAAAACAGAACACAAGGACAAGCGCAAGGGTAGCTATCAGATGTAGGCTTGGGCGACGCAATAGCCAACACAAACACATACCAGCACCACAACAAACAAAAATAAATAGGATTCAACACCAGTTTACCAAAGTAGCAACTCCCAAAAACCCAGACCTGTTTGACAAGTCAGCCCAAACCTGCACCTCCCATGCCATCGAAAATCCCTCTGCCCATTCAAACAAGAATACCAACCATACAAATTTAACCTAAAAAAACACCAAAATACTCCATGGTCACATGCCATTAAAAATCCCCTTTTAGCAAGTTCCCACCGTGTATGGCTTTCAAGCCATTGGAAACTTGGCCCTCTGATCCTTGGGCGCAAGAATATAGATTTAAGGTGGCCTATTGTTTGATAATCATAGTAAAAGAAAACATGATCTTCGAAGTTGAGAATAGAGTTTATAGTCTTTGTTTGAAATAAGGATGTAACATTTTCTATCCAGAGAATGAAACCAACAGAGCTACGATGAAGAAGAATCGAAGCCAAGGGGAGGAATTGATCTGGGAATTGGGAATGAAGGAAGTAGTGGCAGGGAAAAGGAGTTCGATAGAGATGATAATAGAAAGGGGTTGCTGCGTGCCAATCTAGAGGAATGGGAAAGGGAAACGAGAGATAAGTGTAGGGCAAAAGTTGGGTGGAGCAAGGCCAAGGGTCAGAGTCAGACTGGATATGTATATCATAATGTTGTATAATGGTGTATAGGCAGCATATTTGAATAGTGGCGTATTTGATTTTAAGGGGAGTGAAAACGAAGGCAATCGGAAAAAATCCTTGTTTAATACTAAAATGAGAAAAAAGAGGGGAGGGACTCTTCATCCCCCATCACCCCTCTTTTTCCTCCTATCTCAAAGCATTCTCGGACCAAGGACTTCTCCGGCGCCATCGCTGCGCTTTGTAGGTCTCCAAACCTCTTAGGTTAGTCTTTTACTCCCAATTCTAGCCATACCCACCTTCCATTCTGTCTCTTTTCTTTCTTCCCACTCTTCGGATCTTGTTTTAAGCTTGCCCCCTCTATTAGGGCGATTCTGTAGCCCCTTTGATCCTGCTTCTCTTCCCGAATGCTTGCATTCTGGTTGCAGATTGCTTGGCCCACGCGTTCTAGCATTGGATTTTGGTGCCTTCTTGGTGGTTGGGGCGAATGATCCTTGCTGTTGGCTGCATTTCGGTCGTGGCAGCGATTGATCATAAATCCGAGGTTTGTAAATTGTGGTGCATTTGAATCTCAGTGGTTGCTTTGGATCTTAAGAATTGGATTAGGGTTGCATCTCTTTCTGGCTTTCATTTGGTGCCAGGAAATTCATCTTCTTAAGGTATCAGCAACCCATTTTGCTGGAAGAATTCAGCTGCAAGTACTAGGGCTAGAGGTAGGGGTGCAAGAAGAATAATGTGCTTTTTGTGTGTGGCCTCAAAGTGGTCACGACGGGTTGTGGCCATGCTTCCGTGGTTGATAATTCCTCTGGTTATTGTGTGGGGTCTTTCCCAGCTTTTGCCACCGGGATTCCGTTTTGAAATAACATCTCCTCGGCTGGCATGTCTGTGTGTTCTTCTCTTCAGTTTGGCTTGGTATGAGCTAGTCATGCCGCGCTTGACACAGTGGCGAGAGCGTCGGAATATTGAATTAAGGGAACGGCAGAGAATTGAGGCTCAAGTGGCTGCAAAGTGGAGGAAAGAGGCAACTCGACGATGTCGCAATTGTTCTTATGCTTACAGGGATCAAAATCCTTGTGGTGGAAAGTTTACATGCACCTACTGTGGTCACACTTCAAAGAGGCCTGGGTTGGATTTACCTGGTGGCATTGCACAAGTGCCAGGGGCCACTGGAATAGCTGGAGTGGGACCCTTGTTAACTGGGCGGATAATGCCTGATAAGGCTGGATGGCCTGGAGGAAAAACTTGGGGAGCAAGCAATGGACATGCTGCGTCTCCGTGGTCAGGTTCTCGGAAACCCTGGGCAGGTACAGATGGTTGGGGTGCAACACCTTGGCTTGAGAACCAAGTTTGCTCTTCTGAGCAGCAAAGTTGGCTTTACTTCATATTTAAACGACTATATATAGTTTGTTTGTGGTTTCAAAGGCTGAGCATGAATGTATGGAAAAATGGTATAAATGAAGAGGACAGGCTGGGGAAGGGAGGTCAAAGGAAAGGTGAAGAAATTGCAGGTTTGCTGGGGAGGAAGGCAGAGAAGGCTAGAAAGAAAGCTGAAGAAAGACGCCTAGCAAGGCTGGAGAGAGAGTTGGAAGACGAAAAAGAGAGAAAACAACGAGAAGAGGTTGCTCAATTGGTAGAGGAGCAAAGGCGGATACGGGATGAGAAATTAGAACTTGAACGGGTTGCAGCTGCTGAGAGAGAGCGGGAATTAAGGAGAGAGAGGGAGGCTGAAAGGAGGAAACAAGAGAAGGCAAGGTTAAGGGAAAAAGAAAAGGAGAACAGTTTAGTAGATGGTGAGCTGGAGGAAGCAAAAAAGATGAAAATGCAGGAACAAGAGGGTCATAATGGAAATGAAAGAAAGGGGGATCTCAAATGGTCCAATGGGAACGGAAATGAATCAAAGGGCCATTTAAAGCATAAGGGAACTGATTTATTAAAAGGAAATAACAGTGTCAAAACTAGTGCAAAAGCTGCTGGTTCCATAAAGGGTTCTAACCTAACATCACCAAAGACTGCTGTTAGACAGCCATCTTTCTGGGGTGGAATCCACTTCAGAGGGAGAGGCGACAAAAGAGCTAATTCAACAGTTTCTTCTCCTGTCTCCAATTCTAGTGGGGGTGTTGTAACCAAGGTGGTTAGCAGTTCATCGGCCTGGAATCGGATGCCCTGGAATAATGTATGGGGCAAGGGCTCAACCACAACTGCAGGGTTTGAAGATCATAACAGTACTAGTGAATGGCATTCTCATACAACTGGACCCACTGGGGCAGTAATTTCTGAACACCCTTTAGAGTCATCGCAGCAGAACGACACTGGCGGCATGAAATTTAATTCAGCAGATGGAAATGGACTCCAAGATTTGGGAATTTTAGAGACATCACAGCTCGAGGTGAGTAAAAGTACTGATAAACTGACAATGAAGTTAGACAGTTGCTTAGTATGCTATATAAGTCAAACTTAAACTAGTCCAATACCATCTAGGCACTAATGCTGCATTACTCGTGTCAAATGTTCTTGACCATCCAGTATAACGTACTTTGTTTACCTTTAAGACCTTCCTTAAAGGATCCTCAAATTGTTGCATATGCAGAACATATTCACCAACTTTGCTGGTATAGGATTAGCTTTCTAAGAACTTGTTATTATAGTCTATAAACAACTGCAAATGCAACTGTACTTAATATTAAATGGATACAATTAGTTGGTACTCATTTTCATATATGTTTCATAAAGTTTTTGATAGGTTGCTTATGTCTTATCTCTTCCTTTTTACCGTGATAATTGCAGGTACCATTGCTAAGTAGACCAAATTCGTCCACGGGCTCTTCAGCTTTAACAAAGTGTATATTACCTGAACACCTTGGCAATCTTGATGTTCAACAACAGCAACCAGAGACGGATATTTTTTTTGAGCCGTTGAATGGAAATATTGCTTGTGAACATTCTTTCAATTCCTTAGCATCATTGTCTGGTTCAACACCGTCAGACTGCATGAGTGATTCAGTTACAGATCCCATTCACCTGCCCGTTTCTACCTCCCCGTTACCTCCCATTTCTGCCCCCCATGCAACAGCTACGGCTGACACCTCCAATATTACGTCATTGCATATGCCCGTCTCATTTGCGCCGGACTTTTTTTCTTCTGGTGTACTAACTCATACTATAAGCACTATAGAAAATAGTCATCAAGATGGGTTGATTTCAAGTCAGCATCCAGTGTCTCTTCAACTCCCTGTGTCATTGCCTTCATCTGCCACTAGTTGGAGCCCATCTCCCCTTTTATCAAAACAGCTCCCATCCATCTTAGAGCCTTGGGTATCACCTATACTTGATTGCAATGACCCAAATAATACACCAAAAGAGGTAAAATGGAAAATGTGGGATGCCCCTGATTATACTATGCCGTGGAAGTTACCATTGGAAGATGAGGTTTTGCAGCAGAAAGAGTTACCGGATCTTTCTCCGGATTTATTAGAGCGTGCTAATAAGCTGACAACTTGTCTACTCGAACGACAGGGCCCACAAGCCATGGATAGAGAAGTTGTCTATACGAGGTCAAATGATGGCTGGTCAAACCACTTGGCAGTTGAATCTGCAATGTCCATATGGGATGATTCTGATATTCATCGCCAAGTCCCACCTGAGTTTGTTGACTGCATCACAAGGGAAGTGATGAAAGATCCTGTAATTACTGCCGATGGACACTCCTATGAACGATCTGCCATTGAGTTCTGGCTCAAGTAAGTACCCTATATAATAACTGCATTGATTGAAGCAAGCAAATGTTCGTACCATTTGTCTCCCATGTTTTAATAGCTATGAGGTGCTCACTGTATCTACATATATTCTGTATAATGTGGATAAAAATTTCACAAAATTTGATGAATTGCACATCTGAATTTATGGTTGCATGCAATATGTGCAGATCTCATGACACGAGCCCAATAACTGGAGAGGTGCTGCCACCACCACCAGGAGGAGATGGAACAGGCATAGATAAGTCCTTACGCCCAAATCACATCCTACGTGGTCAAATTTTGGAGTACATGGAGCGTCTATCCCGTGGGTAAGTCTTTTGCTTTTGTTCTCGATCCTACATGTGCTTCTTGTTGGAAAACACTGAAAAGTGTTTTGTAACGAGCATGCCTTATGAGCTTTTGGCCCTTTAGCATAAAGAAATGCTAAAGCAAAAATTCCTGAGCAAGCAGAGATTATGGTATAACTATATATCAAATATATGTCTAGCCATCTCCCTGGTCGCATAGGCCTCTCTTTGCATGTAGCATTAGAGTCTACTTTCTGGTGTACCAATGTTACCATAGAAAGAAGGAAAACTGATGTATTGACTCTATGGGAGACTAGGGTTATGAGACAGATCTAACAGTTATTGCCACGTGAGTTTAGTCAGAACCTTAAGACAAACCAAAGACAAATATTAAAAGTCAAGATAGCTGAGAAAACTTTTTTGGCTGCTGAAGGAAAGTTGAGGTGATATTTGATGATATATTCCTCCTGCTTATGCCGCAGTTGTGCTGCCCATTTTGTACTTTTGGAATTTGGAGACAATTAAAGAAATAGGACGTATGTCAGCTTTCTGCTTTATTCTCTTTTCATGAAGAAAGAGGTTTTTTGCCCTTCTATAATCATCCTCCTGCTTAAACCCATAGCAATATGTTGCTTGAGTAAAACTTTCCGCTATTCACTGCAAACATTATAAGCTTGCGTCCCCGTTGAAGAGATAAGTAAAAGCCGACTTGAAGTTTATAATGCCTGAACATGTGAAACAAAGTGGTCATCAAATTCAACTTCACCCAAGGGACAGCTTAAGCAGTCAACCCTGGGTCTAGCCACTTGGCCTGCTTCAATCTTAAGCTGATAAGAGGAAACTCTAAATCCAATAAGAGCATCTGAGGTATTGGGCGATTGAGAGAGATTTTTATTGCTTACAGTAGAGATGTCTCTATCTTGACTGTGGACTTCTGGAAGGGGCCCTTCCAAGGTTCAGAAGGCTGTATTTTTGTGATACTGATGGATAATTTTGAAAGGAACGGAACCAACATATGCATCATTGTTGCATAAGATTCTGCGCAAGTCAGAAGTTGGATACATTTTCAAGATTTCTTTGGAGCAAAATGGATTTCTTTTCAGATGCCTTGCATACAGTGTGCAAATATCTTAAGGGACCTTTATGGAATATTTAACAACTTCGAGCTGGTAATCGCTGCATTTCAGAATTTTCAATGGCCATACACATCAACTGGCATGTGTGCCAATTGGTTTGAAGATCACACATCTAATTTTCTATTCTTCTTAGACCTGTCTATCAGTCATTGTCCTAACAAGATGATGTCGGAGGTAAGAGCTGACATAACTGGATCAGATTTGTTGAGCACTTGAGCAAGTAGTGTGGTTATGGAGCATGGAAGATGTGGAATACATTCATTGAGGACAATATAACTATGAAGATGACATTTAAGATTAACCCTCCATATGATTTCAGAGCAGTTGTGCTCTTTATTTAGATAAATACCACATTGTTGTTACTGGTTTATTGTTTTCCTTAAGTACTCATATATATATATAACTATATAACTAAGGATATGTGACGTGTTTTATGTCTTACAGAGCTGTTGCAACTCAGGAGATTGTAGAGGACAACTGGTCTGTTAGCTCTGTCATGGGAGATTCAACATGGTTAACGGCTTCACCGAAGGGAGCACAAATAGGAGAGCTTTATTCCAGTCCTGGCAGTCAATCTCTCTGGTCATTTAATGCCTCTTAAACAACGATCCTATATGAAGTTTCAAAATACGGCTTTTTTTGGCCCCGGCACCCTTGATGTAAAGGAGAAGATCCGTGCTATATATATATGTCATGCAATTAATTAAGCTTCTCATCATGTTTGCACAATTATCACTAACCTTGTATGCTTTGCTACAATCTAAACAGACTTGCAGACTTGTAGGCAAAAGGCTTGATCAATCAACTAGGAGATTTGTCATTTCATATTTGAAACACTTCCGAAAGGCATAATTTTGTTTCATCTTTACCCAGCATTTAGGCAAACTCTAAACTTATGCGGCCAAGAAATAATAAGAGATTTATATTAAAACACTTGCAAATGCATAATTTTGTTTAGTAAATTCCAAACTTCGGTGATGAATAACCCTACAAATATTCCAACACATTGACTAAATGGTGCAAGACCTGATACAAGAAACATTTCTCAATTGGTAGCTTCGAGCACTTAGAATACATGGATATCACATTTCCTTAAGCAAAATACGGTGACTTAAAATGGCCCCCCCACTTCTCTTCTCTACATGTTAGAACACTATTCTGTAATTGTCCTTGCAATCTTGTAATTATTTAACCTCTCGTAGATAAAGACACTTCATCCCAGTTTTTAGTAACCTTGACGATCCTTTGGAATTGTAGTATTTCAATGATGTCGTTCAGCAAGCCGCTTGGATTATAAGCAGTCTGAAATATGGCTGCGAAACCACTTTTTCTACTTGGCCACATTAGTCTTGAACGTTATCAGATTTGTCATGAATATATGCCTTGTACTTGAGCTGGACTCGCATTGTCATGTTGCCATTCCCTCTGTGTTTTCTGATGGATATGAGTCAATTGGATTCATTGTAGACTGTGCACTGTATATAGATGAGACTGATGGCTGCTGCATGACATACAACATCATAATACCTTGCTCACAATAAAAACAAATAATAATCTCCATAGTGGGAGAATTCGAAAGCAATACCTGTATTAGGCCCAACGAAGGTGACGATGTCCCAGTAGCTAATTTGCTATTAGGTTGCAAGCTCTGGGGTTCACCTCCAGGAGATCGTGATATCTGAGCATCCAAAGGTTTGTTCAACCGTGACTGCTTTAGCCTAAACTCAGTTTCTGGCCTGCGACAAACCTTCTTAAGCGGTACAATCTCCTGGATGACTTGTCATGTTAGATGACCAAGTTCATAAAAAACATGCACACTCTGCAAAAGATTACCTCAGATAAATCATGTTCGTAACGAACCCAAAACTTACAACGGCAACCTCGGATATCATGCCTACGTCTCTGAACTTGAAGAATCTTGGCATCATAGTAAAGAGCCTGTTCATTACCTTCCTGAACCAGAGAAGCCACTAGTCAACCTATAACTCATCTTTCATTTGCAACAAAGTGCATCATTCATTCTTTGCAAGAGTCTAGCAACTCGAAATACCTGAAAACAGAGAACTGTATCTCCAGGAATCACAGCTATGCATTCTGCTGCTTCGCATGGGAGTGATCTCTGACGAACTGAAGTCCTTACATTTACCCACTCATCTTCATCCGAACCAAAACCAGCAAATCTTACTCTTACTTCCTAAATAAGTAAAGAAACTAAGTCAACATAACGAAAGTACATTGAGCACCCAATAGATGGTAGTCACTCACCGGTTCCCCAGATGCAGATACTTTGTGTGCAAGAAACATGGCGACATCATACCTGCATAACAAACCATGTTGGAAAAGAGAACTCAATAACGACGGAATATTGGGCACTATACCATGCTTCATCTCTCGATGATTTTGCCTCAAACTCCATTTCATGTTCCGCATTTTCCTTCTTGCCTGTGAACAAACGAGTCTCAAACTCAAGACTTCCACCTTCACTCTAATCAGATCAACAAGTTCTCGTGTGAAATTGGACCTGATTGAACTGCCAAAGATTTTGTTGGTGGCCGACCTACGGGGTTGGTGGCCCCAGAAATGCTCATAGACTTTATGTTTTCAGGTGTCTTTGCCATCTTTGACTTCAGGTAGTGCCGTTTGTTCTGAAACCAGTTGCACACCTGTATGCACCATTTTACCATTGTTAAAAAATTTCTCAAAGCTCAATCTAACCTGTTGTGACAGACATCAGGAAATACAGCCATAAAGGTGAACAAAATAGGTCTGCTAAAGTGCTCAAGTTATTAAAATGGCTACAACTTACAATTAACTAAAATAAACACATTAGTTCAAAATTTAGAAACAGACCTGTTTCCATTGTACAGTTTGTCCCCGCCGTTCTGGAGCATTACTGTAACATAATTAAATCAACAAAATTACTTCCCCAATAGTAGTCTGATTTCCACTGGAAAGTTATTATTACTCTACTACTAACAGAACTTCTAACAGAAATATAGTGAAATAAAGGGCTGCCTATGTGCTTAAAATTTATAATTCAAGGTGGTGGGCATGACCGCGTTAGCATTTCTCAAACATCCATCATAAAAGTGAAGGACCCTGCGAATACTAAGCTGTTATATTCCACAAAATACATGCCTTTATACCATACTCCATGTAGCTTGCATTACCGTTGTGTGAATTTATGTATCTGAAAGAACAATACAAATGATGCACACCTAAAAGTTTCTGCGAGGTTTTCACAAGCAGTCTTTGAGGGCGGACCACCATGGTTAGCCTCTAGCAATCTTTCCATCTCTGAGACCTGATTAAAGAACCATATCAAGCATCATTCCTATGCCCAAAAAGAGAAAAAAACCCACAACATGACCAAGACCATTCCACAATGCTGTCTTAGGTCCTGTAAGCAGTATTAAATTCAAGCATGTAACAGAGGTTTTAAGGAAAGATTATACACATGATACATACCTCCGAAGCCAGGAAGCGGAAAGGCGGGACACCGCCGGTGGGCGGGCGACCCATGATGAGGTAAGTAGACAAAGACGACGCTCTCCTCTAAAGAGCTAGGGAGCAAAAGTTACAGTCCAGAATCTACAACGGCAACGGAGGGGGAAAAGGAGCCTCCTGTTTGGGGTATTCAACCAATTTTCATGGCGATAAATTAAATTATATGTAATCACCAAGTCCCGCAAAACTTCATGAAGTGTATCAAAGACATGGATTTTTACGTTAGAGATAATGGGCGCAGGCAGGCCCTTACGCAGGGTAAGGGCTTGGCGAGCCCGGCAGGGCGAGCCATGC
>JAANSK020245720.1:0-10291 GCA_011763485.2 Isoetes engelmannii
TGGTCGCATGTCCTCGGACGCTGCCTTTGTGGTGCGACGTTAAAATATACTTCCTTCCTTCCTTCCTTCCTTCCTCTGAAGCGAATCATGTGGCTCGCACTAATCAAAACCCATACCCGTTGGTTCAAAAGAAAAACCCAATTTAGCAAAGAGAATCCATATTTACCATTTCTGTCAAATTCTAGGCATCTCCCAAGTCAATCCGACGGCTCAAATGTGGGGCGAAATCCTATTCTAGCATAGGAAAGATTACGAATGTCAATTTGGTACAATGGCTTCTTATCATTTAGGATAAAAGTCTGAGATAATCCTTTCTCATGAAAAGTGCATGGCCTGTATTCAATTGCTAATGGAATTGCTGTAAGTTCTTAGAGCTGGTGCTTAAAATGGTCGATCTCGTAGCGGATGGACACTGGGTCTTGCCAGATCTCTGCAACAATAACAATTGGCAAGAATGTGCAAGCCGTCTAAGGAGTTGCGGGAGCAAAAGAAATTCGTCGGAGGGCAAATGGGTGCACGGCCATATAATCAGCAATGGGCAGATCAGAGACAAGTTGTTGGCCAATTTGGTGATCGAGATGTATGGCAAATGTGGTTGTATAGCAGATGCCTGTGTTGTTTATAGTAGAGTGAACAATCCTAATGTGTTTACTGGGAACATCATGATTGCAGGGTTTGCGAGATGTCGATGTGTAGAAGGTGCCAGGATGGTATTTGAACAAATGCCCAAACGGGATGTTGTGTCTTGGAATGCCATGGTTGTGGCATTTGCTCAATCTGGTCGATTGCAGGACGCCCAAAATTTGTTTGATCAAATGCCTCAAAGGGATGTGGTTTCATGGACATCCATGCTTTCAGCTTATACTCTTAATGGGCAATTCCATCAGGCCGTTCACTTCTTTAAAGTAATGCTTTTGAATGGTGTAACTCCAAACCAGGTAACTTATGTGACTGTTCTTGATGCCTGTGCTAAATTAACAGCAATAGATGTTGGTAGGCAAGTGCATGATCTTGTTGCTTCCAGAGGACTTGAATCTGATGTTTTAGTGGGAAATTCTCTCATCAATATGTATGGCAAATGTGGATGCTTACTGGAAGCTCAAGTAGTATTTAAGAGAATGTCTTGCCATGATATGGTTTCCTGGAATGCCATTCTTGCAGCTACTGCTGAGTTTGGAAGTTTAGAAGACACTAAAGAAATATTTTCACATATACCGGGGCGTGATGTTGTTTCATGGACAACTATGCTTGCTACATATGCTCGACATGGTCTCGCAAGGCTTTCCTTTGAAATGTTGCAACAGATGCAATTGGAAGGCATGGTTCCAGACAAAATCACCTATTTGATTGTCCTTGATGCCTGTGCAGAAGAGGGGGATTTAGAAAAAGGTAAGGAGCTGCATGATCACATTGTGCGCAAAGGTTTAGATACTGACATCATTGTGATGAATGCCCTCATCAACATGTATGGGAAATGTGGAGATGTTGATAATGCACGTAAAGTATTCGACAAACTGCATTATCGGGACCTTATATCATGGAATATGATGCTTGCAACATATACTCAAAATGAATATAGCAACAAAGCTCTTAATCTGTTCCAAGAAATGCAACAGCAAGGCATTGCCCCAGACACATTCACTTATGCCACCATTGTTGATGCATATACTGGAATGAAAGCGCTGGCTGAAGGTAAGAAATTGCATGATTCTATCATGGGCAGTGCATTTGAAAAAGATATAGTAGTGAGGAATGCTCTCATAATCATGTATGGGAATTGTGGGAATCTTGAAGATGCCTATTTAGTCTTTGATAAATTTCCCGAGCGTGATTTAGCTTTATGGAATGCAATGCTTTTAGCATGTTCCAACTGTGGAACTCTAGAAGATGCTCAAGGTGTATTCGATAGGATGCCTAACCGAGACACAGTGTCATGGAATACCATGCTGGCAGCATATGCCAGACATTTGAGGGGTCATGATGTTTTCCAAGTATTCCAACAGATGAAGCTGGAAGGGGCTGTCCCAAACAAGGTAACCTATTTGGCTATGCTTGATGCATGCGCTAATACTGGATCCCTAGCAGAGGGCAAGAGAATTCATGACTACATTATTGAAGATCGTTTGGATTTAAATGCTGCTATGATCAGTGCCCTTATTCATATGTATGGGAAATGCGGAAGCTGGGAAGACGCTAGAAATATATTCAATAAATCGCCTCATCAGGTAGAGGTCTGGAATGCCATGCTTGCAGCATATGCCCAAAATGGTCATGGTAATGAGGTTCTTCTGCTCTTTGAGCAAATGCATAAAAAAAACATAGTACCAAGCAGCATTACTCTTACTGTTATTCTATTTGCATGTAGCCATATGGGCTTGTTGTATTATGGTTGTCATTGTTTGATTTCCATGAGTGAACAATATCAAATTTTACCAACAATCCAACATAAACATTGCCTAGGCGACCTCTTCGCAAGAGCTGGATGGCTGGAAGAGGTGGAGGATATAATTGAAAGCATGGAGTTCCAACCTGTTTGTACTTCTTGGATAACTTTGCTTGGTGCCTGCAGAAATTACGGGGACTTGGAGCGCGGTAAACGTGCTGCAAGGAACCTGTTGGCAATGGATCCTGAAACTCCATCAGCCTATGTGTTATTATCTAACATTCATGCTGGAATGGCCTATTAAAAATCAGTACATACTCTTCTTGCTTCACTTAACTAGATTATGATAAGGATTGCAGGCTAGACAAAAAATGGCATCATTCATTTAGATTCTTCTCCTTTTACTATTTTCAGGAGGACCATTTTGATTGACCCGGTCCCTGTCCCTTGCATCCTTGCGTTGACTAAGGATGCATTGAAGTTATGGTTCAGTTAACTGCTCAAAGCTCAAAATTTCCTCAGAAAATTTAACTTAAACAAAACGTTGTTGAATTGCTGAGTTTCTTAAATTTCAAGTTAAAAAAAGCTTGAGCTGACACCTGACAGCATAAAATCATTATCAAATTAAATTGTGGATAAGGGGGGTTTCCATGAACGGATCTAAACCTGAAATGATATGGAGCAAGGTTTCTGGGTTCCTATGATCAGAAGACCTCAAGGTTTTTAGTGCAACATCTCAGCCGATTGATGCACAAGAATGAAATTTCAGCCACATCAAAATCAGGTCCAAGACCTGAGCAAAAAGTAATAAAGATGGATTAGTTTTGTCTAGGTCAAGACCTCAGGACCTCAGCCCAAGCAATCGGACCTCCAGAAAACCTGGAGGTTTTTGTGCATGAGAAACCCCCCTAAGACTTACGAAGTTCATAGCTTTCTGTTAATTTTGGTATTAGTTAAAATCCGTTTAACAGTTTTTTTTCCTCTTTTACTTTTTTATTTACTGTCATAATATGTCTAGTCAGAAAAAAACTCAATAGACGGTGGCACAGTAAACAACAGCGAAACCTCACCTTGCGGTCTGTTGTACAAATTACAATGGCATGGCCGAAATGCTGGCGAAGATGAAAATGGCCCTCAAGCTTCATCAATGTTCTTCAAAGTGTCTCTCCTTCATATTTCTCGTTTCCTTCGCAGTGGCCTGGATGCTCCCTTCCTCTTGGTCGCTTCTCAGGAGCTCCATTGTCATCTCTAACGCTGGATCTGAGACTAGATCTGTGAAGCCTACTTTAATAAATCAGAGTACTGACATTTCGAATGGGGTTTTGAAGAATTCTGAACCTGTTGCACAGGATTGTGATTATTCATTGGGAAGGTGGGTTTACGATCCCATGGCAAGGGTAGCTTACAACGAGAGCTGTCCTGATATATTCAAGGGGTGGAACTGCATTCGAAATCGAAAATCTGGTGATCGAGCTTATCTTAGGTGGCGATGGCAACCATGGGGATGCTCCTTGCCCGATCTTGATCCTCAAGCCTTTCTCCTACATTTCAGAGACAAAAACATAGGTGAGCATTAGAAGTGTTTGTTTTCTTCAATTTCTAGGTAACTGATACAAGGCTTGGAACATATATTGGAGGGAAATACTTTCCAAATCGATGATATGAAATGAGAACAATTTATGTGCACATGAAAACGTATTGCAAATTCGAAACTTAATTCTTGCAGAGTATCATATCACATTATTTTAAGGACATCCAAGACCTGTTCAGCAGATCATCTTTTTCCCAGTCTCTTATTGCATAATATGTACTGTCTAAATATCCTAAACAAGTGCACCTTGAACTTCAAATAGAATAGAAGTGTATGATGGTTTACAGAGAGCTGTCACTTCATGGTTTTTGTTCATGAAATATAGGGACAGTAAGGTATGTCTGTAACAAGCATCTCAGCTCGTGCCTTATGCATTTGAACAATCTGTAATTCATATTCCGACTGAAATCTCATGCCTTTGCTTTGCTGGGTATAATTGAAGTGACTATTAAGAGTTTAAAGTCTCTTCTCTTTTTACTAGCAAGCTGTATGCCTAATTACCTCTAACACAGGATATATCTTCTGCAGTACAGGTTTTGTGGGTGATTCTTTGAACCGTAACATGTATGTTTCTTTGGTTTGCACTCTGAGAAGGGCAGATAAACTGGTTCAAAAGTGGCGCCCTTTTAAGGCTGACAGAGGTTTAACTTTTCTTTCGTACAATGTTACTGTTGGCTACCATCGAACAAACCTGTTGGCACATTATGCACGGTGGGTTTTGCAACACCTAAACTTTTTTTGCATCTGTGAGAAAGTAGCATTATAACTTAGTTGGTTTGGGAAGTTTTATTGATATGTAGCATAACATTCTCCCCCGGTTGAGTTCTCAGATTATTCTGTTTATTCTTTAATTCTTAAAGTTTAGTGTTCCTTTTCCTCTTTCACCCTGGCTTCCTTTTCCTCACAATTGTTCCTATCATTTCTTGCAGGTGGAAACCTGCAGATGATGGGCCATTAGAGAAGCTTGGTTTTAAGGATGGATTTAGAGTTGATGTTGACATCCCACAAGCCTCATGGGAAGCGGCACCTTCATTCTACGATGTCCTTATTATAAATACTGGCCATTGGTAAGCGCTAACATTTGTCTTGAATGTAGTCTATCAGCTTATCGGTGAAATTCACTTCTTTGCATTGTCCAAGTTATGTGAAGGTTTTTACTTATTTAACTAGGTGGTGGGCACCAGAAAAGTTTGATCCAGTAAATTCTCCTCTACTGTTTTTCAAGGATGGAAAGCCCATTTTGCCTCCCATATCTCCTGAACAAGGACTTGATTTAGTTCTTTATCACATGGTCAATCATCTTACCTTTATTTTGACCGGAGGCATTCATGTGCTTTTGCAGTAGATCATCAGTAACTTTTCACAGTGTCAACAAAAGAGAAATATTTGTTATATGCCCAGCTTATTATATTTACCTAAAACTGCAGTTAAAATTTGTGGAGAAACATGGCCAGACTTCTGCTCTGAAATTCCTACGGACACAATCACCTCGGCATTTTGAAGGCGGTGATTGGAAGGATGGGGGCATCTGCCATCGTACAAGCCCGTTGAATGCTTCTGAGGTGACTACTTATTTTGGGTCTGAATTTTTCAACTTTTCTAGCTGTAATAAATATATATGCTGAGTTGTGTGCAGGTAGAAAGCTTCTTTGCTTTGGAGAATCACAGTGTGAATGAGGAGAACCGCCTAGTCAACAGTCATTTGCTCAAGGCAATAAGAGGGACAAGCTTCCATCTCTTGAATGTCACCTACATGAGTGAGTCCAGAGCTGATGCACATCCATCATTATCTGCAGGTAAACTGCATGAAGATTGTATGCACTGGTGCTTGCCTGGTTTGACGGATTCTTGGAACCAGCTCTTTGCAGCTATTGCCATGCAAGGCCATCCACTTTAGTTATCCATTGTTTGGAGGGTTAACCTGCTAATCTTTGCCATGACTAACTCTATAGAAGTGCTCATATTAGGCATGAAGACTACCACTTTGCAGATAGTCCCAAAAAGTTTGCTGGTACACAAGATTGAAAAATACGTGCAGATAGCTGGTCTAAAAGCTATGCCCTGAATGTAACCTTAATGAGAAATTTTGAAATTTATAGCTTGTTCAATTACCAACGTTTATCTAAATGCTGTGCAAACTTTTTTGTGCTCTTAGTTGGCTGGGATTCGAGATTTAGGAGCATAGCTATTATCCTGCAATATTTGTAGAACATTTGTGAAATGCTAGCAGCATCTTGTTGTTGTGGTAAGTATAGTTTTGTGTTGCATGTCATATGCCATTGCCCTTGAAAAATTGTAGGCAAGTTAGCTTTCTGAAGATGCAATGCATACATCTTTGTGGAAAGTAAGAAAACTTAAGAAACACAATAAAGTGCCAAATGACACGGAAATAATGGACATATCATGGAAATAATGGACATATCATGCTGGAGACAACCATCAAGAATATAACTATTTTGCCGCAAAGGGAAATAGATTTCACATCCATGTCCATTTCACTATTTTTTTTTGGGCGATTTGCTTGTAAGGTAGGTGTTGGAAAGGACAAAAATTGATAAGATGCAATCATGATGAGATAAGATTGATATCTATGATTTATGGGTATGGTAAGGATGGCATAGACTTAATAGCATCACATAATTCATTGTCCACCTTTAAAAACATAAGAAGAAAAAGCTTCCAACCGATGCAGTTCTAGAGACCCCATTAATGTGTCTATATATGTTGGATGTTCATTGAGTCATGTTTAAAGTTGCATCGCTTTGATAGAAGAGATCACATGAGGTGTTTTTAATGTGTCTATATATGTTGGATGTTCATTGAGTCATGTTTAAAGTTGCATCGCTTTGATAGAAGAGATCACATGAGGTGTTTTTATAAGCCAACTTGAAGATTTAAAGATTTACAGGTTTTGGTAACACTAGACCTTTGCTAATATGGGGATTACATTTCTATGCCATTGAGCTTATATTTCCATCCTCTTTTGTTGATTCTTTCATATTGCCTTCAAATCCAATTCTTACCTCCATTTGCTTCATAAACCATTGACTTTGGATCAAACTAATTGAAAAAGCTTTTTTCAAGACCAAAATATGGATACAAGGTCAAATGCCATCACATCATGGCACTTGTCAATTCCTTTTGCCATTCATCAAGCCACTTAGGCTAAAAAATTTGGAAACTTAAAGATTTGCAAAAAAGACAATATCACATCGACAAATTGATGACTTCACCATCCTAGTTATCAAAAGTTGCCACATGGCCCATATTTGAGCTAAAGTTTTTCCATGTTTTTAAGGGTCATTTTCTCATTTCATTTGTCATCTCATTGCCCAGTCATCATATTTCTCAATTTCGTTGCAAAAAGAGAGAAAGGAGGTAAAAAGTAGCCCGGGGGATGCACTCATATGTATGGGGGTATGCCATCTTTATGCGTAGGGTAATACCCCTTGTATATGGATGTTTTACGTCAGATTTGAACCCCCTCTGTATGCAATTTACCCCAAATACATACATAAACACTCCCAAAAAAACCCCTAATCGTCCGTATACGTATGAAAATTGGTTCAAAAAAAAAGAAACAAAAAAAGAACAAAAAAACTCACTTTCACTCAGTTGGTTCATAAGTCAACAAAGTGTGAACTCCCATTGAAATTAGCAAGAAGAATAGACACTATTGGAGAGTGTTGTGATCTCTCCAGTAGCATCTACTGCAATAAAAATTTTGCCTATTCTAACCCCCATTCTTTCCTCCAGTTTCTCCCCACATTTACCATATCTTTAGAGTTGCTACCCACCCCAAGACCTTGAAGCAGCTAACTGAAATTCGAGTTTTACACTATTTATATTTTGGTTGCATTTTTCAATCTTGAATCTGAGATTGTTCTAATGCAGGGACCCGTGCGAACTTCTGAAGTCTATGGGTTGCTACAAAAAACGTGTTTACCTGCTAAAGCTTTCTTGATGCCTAGCTGGACCTGAACCAGCCTGTTCTCCGCCCTTTGCAGCCTAAATTTTCTTTTGCTAAAATACAAAGGCTTATTATGAAACATAGATACAATAAGTCTGTAATGAAAGCCAAAAGTATAATCAAGCTTCAATAGGCATCAAAGCGTCACAGAAACATCAACAGGTCACTCATAAATTTGCCCATTTCAAATCATGACTCCAAATTGACCTTAAGTTCTAACTGGTTATGGCGAGGAGACTCTAAAGAGAGCTTCATACATATACATTAGGATGCGAATAATTATGTCAGAGAAACAGATCCTTGAATTGAGCAAGTCCTTCGGGAGATGGTCTAGTGGTAGGACGTTAAACCGCCACACCCGAGGTCACGGGTACAAACCTGGTCAATATCGGTTTAGCAATGGGGACCTTAAAATCCATTGTCTTGTGGTCATGGATTCAAGCATGACCAACCGGTCTTGTGGCAAATCATATCGCGCAACTCCTAGCATATCGCAGTGGATTAGCTCATAGCATATCACGCCTAGGTAGTTGATTGGATGTACTTGAACTACATGGAAAGCATACATAGCATATCATGTCTAGGTAGGATTGGATGTACTCAATAACTACATGGAAAGTATATCGCACAACCCCTAGCATATCGCTCCTAGGTAATGGGTTTCATAGGCATAGTGGATTGGATGTACTTGATAACTACATGGAAAGCATACATAGCATATCACGCCTAGGTAGGATTGAATGTACTCCATAACTACATAGAAAGCATATTGCGCAGCTCCTATGTAGTGGGTTAGATCATAGCATATCGAGCCTAGGTAGTGGATTGGCTTCTATGTGATATATAGAATAGAGTAATGTAGAATGTACTCATGATATGATGATGAATAGAATAACGTCCTTTGATTTTTTTTATTTTTTGAAAACTAGCAGATACGCAGGCTTGGGGCAATGGATTGGATAGATCAGATGAGAAGAGAGTGACACGAAAGAAGCAAGATGAACATAATAACAAGTTGCACTCATAGGAAGAATGGCACCTGAAAAATTGTTTTTCAAAGAGATGCAAGTAGGGATGGGATGGAAGATATGCAACATGCCATGTTGTGCATGTTATATTCAAATACAATAGGGATATCTTCCTCAATGGATATGTCTTAGCTAGAGGGATAAGAAAGCCACTGCTACAGTAAGAAACAAAGAGGCACCTTTTATTTTCCAAACCCATTATACATCATGACATTGAGATGTCACTTGCTAATTAACTTTTAATATCAATCGAAAAAAGATGCAAGTGGATAGATGACAAGGAATAACCTTTAATTAACGTAACAAATGAATAGAAGGAATGGCTAAGATGTATGAAAGCTTGATTGACTGAATAGAATATATAAGTTGTTGCTCATAAATTGGAACATAAATGATGGATAAACTTATAGTTGGGACAAAAGTTGTGTTAGCTTCTATACCTCTTAAATTTTACATGTGCCAAGACAACTAATGTCTTTGCAATACTTCCGGTCTATCCGCAAGAAGGACCGCACCATCTGCATATAATAAAAGCTGAAACTCTATACCTCTACTCTGAAGCCATTCCTCAAGCTCGTCAATATACAAACCGAACAAAGTAGGTGACAAAGGGCATCCTTGCCGCACACATATAGTGCTATGTACCAGATCTGATACTTCAGATCAATGAAGGCCATATACAGAACTTTCTTGGATGCTCTGACTTTTTTTTACAGAACTCATAGAGTTAGAGCATGATCTAGGGTACTGTAATTCTGTCGGAAGTCTGCATGAGACGAACCCCTTTTACCATTTTCTTCAGTCCAATGACTTGATTTTCGTTCTAGCAAGCTTTCTAACTGCCAACTCTTCCAACTAGAGACAAAAAGCTGGGGACAACATGAATTTCTGTTTGATCTTGTTGGTGATTGGGGCCTAGAGATCATGAAGGTTTATATCCAGCGCCAGTGGCGGACACAACAATTTTGCGGCAGTACTCTTTCCAACTGGGATGTCTGCAATTGATGTGTCATCCGTGTCCAAGAAAATTACACATTTGGCTTTGTTTAAACAGACACCTGGTGCATTACCACATAGATCCATGGTCTGGAAAAAAAGGATGAACACTTTTACCATCATTCTTCAAGAATGGAAAAGTGTCATCTACACAATTACATTATAAATACAATGAGCTATTATTCTCTGGCATTTGCAGGCAGCTTATGTTACTAGAAAGATACGATTTGTCTGTAATTTTAATGACCATTTCAGCCACAATAAAAAATAGATAGGGGCCAGAGGACAACCCTGTCTAACCCCTCATTTGCATGGAAAGAAAT
>JAANSK020245720.1:10301-23737 GCA_011763485.2 Isoetes engelmannii
GGAGGGGGGGGGGGGGGGGGGCATTTACCAAAACAGAAGACCTTGCCTCTTGGTTGAAAGTACGTACAAGTTTGATGATAGATTGAGAGAATTCCAGGTGCTCCATTACCTTGTAGAGGAAGCTCCAATGAATTGTATGAAATGCCCTTGTGAAGTCAATCTTGAGTCACATGCAATTCCGATCACTAATCTTGCTCCAATAAAAACTTTCATAAGCTCAGATGCTCCTGGAAGGTAGGAAGGCTATTTGAAGTGGATTGATGACTCTTTTAAGATAGGTTTTACATGTTTACCAACAGTTTAGCAAGGACTTTATAGCTGGCATTGGTGAGTGTTGGTCTCCAATCTGTCAGGACCAGGGTTATACAAGAGCTGGAAAAGATACTCACGCAAGGCAAACGGCTAGATACCAAGGTCATGAATAGATACGCCATTGTTTGCAGGAATTGAAGAAGCGGATAGCGAAGCATCAAGAGCTAGATCCTCAGCTTCAAATGTTGAAGGCAAGTATAAACGTTGCAGCTGCTACCCATGTTGAGTTACCTCGAGTACGTACTACATGCTCAGCACGACAGGCAGCCAGTACTAGCATACAAAAGCAAGGCCAACCAGGTCCTATAGCTCAGACAAACAACAGCCCTCCAGGCAGCCGACCCACCCATTTAGAGCCATCATCCTATCATACAAAGGATATTGGGCGAGCACTCAAGGAGCAACATGAGCAGAGAGACATGTGTTATAATGTAGTGGCCAGATGCCTCCTTGAGGAGACATGGGAAGATATTACGGAAAGGATTCAAACAGTGTCCTCTCCAAGATGAGGTTTCACGTTCACATGCATATTGTTAAGGCATCTGATGTCTTGGTATTCGTGCCACAATCTGCCACGTATTGTGAAATCCGCAATGGCATATTCAGTAGTCAGAGTTATACTTTATCAAGAAGCGAAGTTAAGAGGCACAACTATGTATGTGGACTGTGACCTCACATCATTGCGGCACAAGTAACGTTGTTGAGAGCTTGCTCGAGTGAGAGACATAAGAAACACTAGTGGCACTGGTGAGCTAGTTCAGAGTAAGCTAGGGATTTCCCTTCCACCTACCCAAACTATGGCAGGCATTGTGCAGAACGGAATAGTTGGATCATTTATTGATGCAACAATTGCTCGTACTACAACTCTTAATGCAAGTGTTATTGCTACTAGTGCAACCCTTTGGGGTGCTGCTACTACTGTTGTTACTTCTGCAATCCCTTGGGATGTCGCTACTAATGCTGCTACTTCTGCAACTCCTCGGGGAACCGCTACTACTGCTGCTGCTATTTCTGAAACCCCTTGGGGTGCTACTACCATGCCTGCTACTACTGCAACTCCTCGCAATGCTGCTATTATGACTGCACATGTACCACTTCCAAATTGGAATTGTATCTCGTAGAACTATAGAGGCTTTCCATGGTAGAACTGGGACAGTCTGAACTCCATAGCCAGGGATATGAACTTCATTTTCCTTATGGAAACATGGGAACATGTTGTTGGAGGATAGTAGAGCTGCCAAGCTGTCAGCACTACTTATTGTTCAATGATTGCACAAGCAAGCGAGGATATGGCAGAATAGGCTGCTACTATAACACAACATTGACACCTTTAGTTTCCAAGCACAAGGGCACAAGGTAGACAGACACAATTGTTACTAGTGGATAAGGGTGCAAAACCATTATTAAAAACTTCTCTTTGTAGCTGCATCTTACTTCCCTCGTGCAGACTCGAACTTCTATTATAAGAACTCAGATGTAGACACACTGGACCCATATGTCGATCTGTATGATGAGCATGTCATGAGAATTGGAAGACATTTGCTTCAGATGCGAAATGTCTTTGACTTTATCCCAAGGGGGAGTCACCTATAAGCCCCTCCCAACGCCACGTGCAAGCACCTGGAGGGGTTCATTTTAGGGCTTCTACGTATGTACTATTTTTCTCGTAATTCCTTGTACATAAAGGGGAGGGGGTGTATAGTTGGCAGAGAATCAAACTGTATGATACACATAACCCACAAAGGAGATGCACTTGTGTTATGCATATAAACCATCTGAGTGTACACTAAGAGGTTTTTTATTGCCTATTAAAGAGGCAGATGCCATATACAAAATACGTATAGTAAATCTCCTGGGAGAATCCGAACTTCTTTGGCATTCTATTTGTACCTGAATTGAAATGCATATGGAGAGGAACTTAAGATAAGGTTTCTACTTTGGTAGATACTATCAGATGTAAGAATTGTATTTAGAAAAACATTGATGATTTCCTGCATTGCATTTGCGAACATGAAAAAATACGCTTGATATACTGCATCATTCTACAACTTACGTTATGTAAAAACTTGGTCAATATGGAGAAATAATGTTTTCATGAGATTGTATGGGAGGGGTTTTGTAATGATGATTTGAAGTATAAAACTGAGAGGGGTTATGTTTGAAGCAACATTTAAATCTTGTATGGTAGGGGTTTTACAGTTGAAAAATGGTGTATATAGGGGTTTTTTGGTCACCCTCTGCTCGCAGGTGGCATATCCCTTATAAAAAAGGTGGATCCCCCGGGCTTTATCCTGGGTGAAAGTCACTCTAAATGAAATTTTGAGATGTACATGTAATCTTGTACAAAGGGATATTTTGAGTTTTAAGCCCGTCTCTCAGGTTCTTGTACTCTTTTTCCTGATTAGTAGTGAAATTTATCTCTCGTCCTTTAAAAAAAATCTTTGACTTTCCTATTTGCAATCGTCGTGCGCAATGACCATCATCCTCCTTCTACATTTGTCGACAACAGAATCATGGGGGTGGATCCAGCATTGTAAATTATGTGCTTGTCGCTGAGGAGGTCTACATCTTGTCAATCATTTACAGGTGGGAACAAATAGTAGAGATGAGAAGGTGGTTTCAAATCATCGACCTCTCCTTTTTGAAATCGATTGGCAACATGTGAAGATCTACTGCCAAGCTAACTTCCACATGCCAGAGAAGTGTGCCTACGCAATGGTCATGGGTCCCCAACACCTTAAAGCTTGCTGGAAGGAGAAACGAGCCATTTGGTTCTATAGATGGAATGTGCAAGAGTAGGTGTGCATATAGGTGCAGAACAATAAAGATTACAATCGCCTAAAACAGTATCTGGACACATGTTTCCTAAGTAAGCTCAGGGGCGATGCTTTGGAGTTGGTAAAGGCATCCCACTACAAAAACCAGATAAATCTTACACTTACCATGGGTCCACAACAATACACGTTAGCACATTTGCCCATGAAAAAGCGTAGAGCGATTGCGTCCATTCGCACAGGAGCACACCACCTCAGAATTGAGACAGGCATATGGGCCGAGAAGAGCGAGCAAACATGATCTTCAATGCTGCTGGCTGGGAGTTGTTGAAGATAAGTGCCATAGTTCGAACTGCCATGCATTTCACCTATCTGGATACGATATGATGGGTCGCTTACACCTAACCAACCGTTACATGTGATGATGAATATGGCTATATTAGGGACTATGGCATGTTGTATTCAGGAGATATTAGACATGCCATCTCCATTGTGCCCCAGTTTATTATAATGTCATATACAAATGTAGAGTTTATCAGTAAGCTTATTACTGCTAAGGTTCTTCCCTCAAAAACCCTCCGGAATAGGGGTTTTGTAATCACGGACAATAATAGGCCCTCTATTCTTGATTGTTTGTTTGTTTGTTTGTTTGTTTGTGTCCCATAGACCCTCTGGTCGCTCTGGACAATAAAATTCCAATTGAACTCAATTCTCTTCTATTCATTCTATTTTGTTTATTCTTCTTCAGGGCCCTGGTCGAGCATGTTCTCCTATACGGCGCGGACCTGGAATGACCTGGAATAGGTACAGAAGGCCTTCTTAACATGAGCACTTGGGGTAAAGTCCATAGTTCCCTATCAGATCCTGCTGCAGGAGACGGGTTTCCTACCCCTCCAAAGGGCCGCACTACCACCACATCCTTTATTTCCATAATGTGGTCCTATGGGTGATACTCGTTTGCCAAGTCTGGATTTAGTTGTAGCAAAGTGTCCACAGTGCACCAAAGCTTGCTGGAAGGACAGACAAGCTCAGTGGTTCTCTCGATGGAATGTATAGTGATGCAGATACTCTGACACATGTCAAGACACCACACTATCAGTAGCAGGTCAACCCCATGCTCACACGAGGCCCCCACCACTATCTGCGCACCCATGTGCCCATGAAGAAGCGCAGACTGATAGATTCTATCCGTGTTGGTGTGCGTCGCCTTTGCATTGAGACATGTCGATGGACCCGAGAGGCATGCGAAGACATGATCTGTCAGTGTTGCCAGCGGGGCGTCATTGAGGATGAATGGCATGCTTCAGATCTGCCCATCATATACTCATATTCGGGCATGGTATGTTCAGTTGGTTCTGCCTGGCCAACCGATGCATGTGCTATTGGACACGACCTCTGTGGGTTTGCTGGAATCATATCTTTAAGAGGTCATGGATGTACGAACTCAGTTGTGCCATCGGTACGGTATTAAATTGTGTTATACGATTGTACAGTCTACCAGCATACTTATCTCTGCTAAGGTTTTTTCGACGAAAACCCTTCGGGGCAGGGGTTTTTCTAATCCTAATAGTAATACGTTTGCTGCTCTCTCTTTGTTTGGGTCTCCGTGGACGATAAAAGATATATTCTATTCTATTTTATTCTATTCTAGTTTAATCTAAGGGATTGTGAGTATGCTTGATGTGTTAAAGCATGTAGTCAATATTACGTATTAACATTTTTGTCATAGGCCCCGTGCATGTATCTTGATTTTATTCATGATAATAAAACTGTCGTCCTTCAACAAAAAAAAATATGAGAAAGAAGAGAATTTATTTTGTTCGCTTATTTGCGAAGTCTTTTCCTCAAAAGCGTTGTGCAGTTACATATAAATTTGAACATGTCACATACTAATGTCGGACCCACACTTAGATACAAAACTCTTATGAATGGAAGAGTTACTTTAAATGGTGGCAATGACTTATTAAATATTTACTTTGATTTATTTTAAAGCCCCATATCAAATAGAAAAAGCATCCTAAAACCCAGATTTTAATCAATCTATCACAGATGAAACAAGTGATGGCAAAAAGCTTTTCTAATCTTATCTTATGGTGATAATTTTATTACTTTTTTGTCATAAGTTGTGATTTGGCACATGTGTATGCGAAATATAGTAAACAACTACAACATTCTAGTCAAAGGATTCAAAAATTTCCACGCTTGGAACTTGTGAACATTAGTTTATTTATAGTTTATCATAAACATCTATTACTTTAAGAATCATCACATGATATGTTTTACATGGATACACTTTTCTAAAAATTATAATAGTATATAAATGTAAACATGTAGTATAAATACCTTAAATAATGCATATGCATTATTTAAGGTATTTATGCATTATTTCTTATGTATTTATGCATATGCATCAAGTTGATAAGATTATCTTACATTCAGATCTCACTTTGATGATTGAATTCCTTTTGTTTCATTATTTTAGAAGAATAATGTGTTTTAGAAACTTTCTTCCAAATGACGATTAGTTGCCCTGAAGTTATCCCCATCTATTAATAAAATCACCCAACATGCTCCATACAACTTGACAATTAGAAAATTGCACCATGACTTTGAAACATCCGCCAAAATGAAGGAGTGGAATTAAAACATTGTCATAACTTGTAAACATGTAGCTCCTGTAAAGCCATCAATACAAGCATTTACTTCGTGGGATAAACTCTTGCAAATTGTATGTACATGTCTCAATCTCTTCCATACCATCATTCCAACCCCAGCTCTTGCTGCCAAGCAGCTAGTTTAATATGCTCAAAACTCAGTTAGCAATATTTGGTTTAGTACTTTTGTTGGACTTTTTTATTACATCCTGGAAATCTTGAAATAGTGTAGATTTTGGATTTTGTTGTTTGGATTGTTTATGAGAGAAAAAAATAAAATAAAAAAGGCAAAAAAGCATGGGCAGCTATAAAATATCATGTAAACCATTTACTTATTTTATTACAAGCCTGGCCTTAAGACCAAGTATCCAAACAGTCCAAGGGAACCTTGGACTGCACAGACTTATCAGTCCCTTCCTTCGAAGGGGGGTCCCGAGAGATACAGAGCCACTATACAAAACAAATCCCAAACTCCATCGCCAACTAGAGCCAAAGGGTCAACCACAGATGGTATAAAGGGTTTGTCTCCGAACCAAGCATCCAAACAAACTAGGAAAAACCCAGCTTGCACAGACTTATCAGTCCCTTCATATGAAGGGGGGCATAGGGAGCCAAAACAACTTATAAATCTTATGAACTATTCCATAGACCACTACAGGAGAAAATTTTGGCCTGTATTCCTTATTTGGAGGCCACGTGTTGACAAGGACTACATGGTTCATTCTCAAGCACCCTTAATGTAAATGCATCTCAAATTTCCTACCCTTTTGTGTAAAAATAATTCCAGCTGGTTCAAACACGTCATAAGCTATGGTGTACCAAAGTACTACATAAGCTAAGTACCCTTTATATCTACACTCCCACCCTCACGCTCTACAAAGGATGAGAACTAAGTTCTGTGTACATACTCTGTTCATTTTTAGACTTTGAGACCATCCGAATTTTTTGAGTTCTTCTAGAATTTAAGACAGCAGCAAAATAATTACCACTAGAACTTACGCTATATTCTCATCTGGTTCTTTTCCATATTTCCCTTAGACAGATATAACCAAAGTTTCACTTCCAAATTCTAGACAAATACCACAACTATTCTTTTCTAATCCTTTCAAATGTAGAAAAGCATCCAATCAAAGATCATACAGTGATTAATTTTCAGAAGTTTGAAATTGTAAACCAAATCAAGCCTTAGCCAGTCAGTGTAAAGTAAAGTGTATCAAACCATAGAATAAACTCGGATATCATTCTGCAAGCCAAATACTAATTACTGGCCATAAAAGACTGTTAGGATTTCACCAGAGTGGTCTTCAAAGTATTTCCATTAATGTACTTCATTCAAGTCAGCACCCATCAGCTCCAAAGAACAGCAACAGCATTGAAATACAGCTTAATCCAAAAGATAGGAAAGAGTTGAGAAAAGACATCCCAGGTTGCCTAAGGTTTTAAAATATGAAATACGGAGATTCGACCCTCTACAAAAGATGAAGAATGCGCTAACCAATGCAACTAACAAGCTAACGTGCTTTTTTTTCTATTATATCTATGGTTTTTTAATAATAACACGTTATGGATGTAATCTATTAGGAGTGGTGATTTATGCACCCATATCAAATCCCCCTGAAACCCTCTGTTATTGTGCTATATATTAGCTATAGTAGAATAGAATAGAATCGAGTTTTTATCATTCACTGAGACCAATTGGCCTATGGGACCCAAACAAAGAGAACAACAAGCGTATTACTGTCAGGATTAAAAGAAAAACACACCCCGAAGAGTTTTCGCGGGAAAAACCTTGGCAATAGTGCATAGCCATATCTTTAAGCACGATTTTTTATGGCAACAACATCATTTTCACAGTTAACCAAATTTTTAAACTCATTTCTTATGTGCTACAACACAATAAAAATAGAAGAATGGCATACTCTAGCATCTGTGTCTCGCCCATGTTTATATATTCTCGCCCATGTTTATATATTCTGCTTTAGCTAGATGGCATATAATTTCTCAACACCAAAATAATTCCTCCTCTTACAAAGATCATCTAGAAAGGAAACACGATAGTCTGAGGAAAAGGGATGGATCGAGACAGAAGGATGCTTAAATGGGATGGATTTGACATAACGACGTCATAACTTCGTCTCTAAGCTTTGTTCCCCAATCTGATGTTGGTAGCTTGTTGTTGTTGCTTTTCGTCAAATGTTGTTGTTGCAAAATGGGAGTATCACCAAAAAGATCATAAAAGGTAGTGCAAGATATGGAGGCATGCATCTCCTGCTTGGTGTTAGATGCAAAGAAGGAACAAATAGAATTCTTTGAGAACCGCCATCAGAAATTGTCCTAGAGCAAATGGACCAGCAGGTCCGAGCATGCAATTTGAAAATTTCAGACCTCAAAGAAGAACAAGATGATGATGTGAATGCAACCGTGGACCATTTCTTCCAGCATAAAATGCATTTATACGAACCGGCCTTTATACATTCTCGCAGACTGTAAACAAGGCAGCTTCTCCCGGCCCATTCTAGTGAAATTCAAAACTGCAGAAGTAAGAAATAGAGTAGTGGTGAACAAAGCTTCCCTAAAGACCTTAAGGGATGAAAGGATTGGGATCGATGATGATCTGATTCCTTTGCAACTTGAAGCACGGAAGAAGGAGTTTGCTAAAGTAAAACAAGGTTGCAAAAATGGCTTCATTGCTTGCATGGACAGATATAGTAAGGCAATTGTGACAAAGAGAAGAAAGGACGATGCGGCATAGGAATTTAGGACCTTTAGAGTTCTTGCTTGGAACATATTTGGCCGAACAGCAGACAAGATTGTAAGCGCTAAGAACATGTGGGATCAAGCTGATTTGGTAATTCTGTCTGAAACATGGGATTATGAAGGAAATTCTCCTCCAATCATGCCTGCCTTTGACATGATAGAGTTTGTATGGAATCTGAAAAATCTGGAATGGTCCGTGGCTTTGGAGCATAGCCGTTTATGTGCGAGAGACAATGTGCCATTTGGTGTCATTAGTAAGCAAGCACGTATTCAATCAATATATGTGGCTGAAGATAGGTGACGGGGATGAAGCAGCTTACCTTGCTACGTGCTATTTTGCTCCTTTGAACATGCCAATATATGAATCCCATGGGTTAAGTAGATCGCAACCACTGCATTCACTTACACTAGAAGCTCTTGCATTATGCCAAAACAGTGAGATCATGATTGTTGGTGACATGAATGCTTGAACAGAAAGCCAGCAAGTAGTTGCTTATCAAAATGAAGGAAATGTAGTCTTAGAAGAAGTGACTCATCCGTGGAGCAGACACTCGGAAGGTAATATCAGAAACAACATGGGTAACCATTTGCTAGTTTTTGGAGCTTGTTGCAACACAATCATAGTGAATGGTCTTAAAAATTATCAAGGTTCAGAAAGACTCACTTGTTACAAGGATTCAGGTGCACAGAAGTGGGAATGCTGACATGAGTAACGAGAAATCATGTGGAAAACACGATCGCCAAAATTTCCAGGGTTTCTGCATTAAGTCAATATATGTAGAGTGAACCAGTCCCTAAGGAACCCCCGACAGGGCGAACGATGGGTACACGAGAGTGACGTGGTAAGCCCCCACGCTAGGGTTCCCTGCAATCTGCTCCCGCTACAGGTTAGGGGGCCGCCTACACGATCTCTTAACCTTCGCTTATCCAAACATGATGTCTGTCACACATTCTGGGTCAAATTCCTTGCGGAACGTACCTCGGGAGAAGAAGTAAGGGGGCGAGCCGTATGATGGGAAACCACCGTGTACGGTCCTGTGAGGGGCTCGTGTGTGTCTACCCTCGGATCCAGCAGGTTGGGTAGCATTTGCCATCTCTCTTTCTCTTTCGGTTTTTCATGCACCTAATCTTCTGGGGCATCTTGACAATTATATACCTGGTGCGGGTAACAAAATTCCTTGTCGCACAAGTAGCGACCTGCACGAATGGTGTAACAACTGCCCCCCTGTCTCCAACGTGGACTCAGTGAAATTGAATTCTCCGTGAAGATGCGGATGATTTGGAATACGGTGTGTTCCCTCCCAAAAAATTCTTCATCTTTCTCAAATAATCAAAGAAGGGCAAAGAAGTCAAGGCGTTGTCTCAAGGGGCTCTCGGCTTTTCGTAGCCAGCCTTAGGGTTGTCCGTGTTGTGGGTGTAGTTGATTACCTCCTTACATCGCCTACAATGCTTAGGAGACTTTCACGTGGAAAATCGAAAGCCGGAATCAGGCCATCCCTCTTTACTGTTCACATTGAATCACTTCTCTAGAACGAGACTTGTGAACAAGCTTTGCAATATCCATTTTAAGCTAAAAGCTGAAAAGAAAGAGAACTATATAATGCTTGGCGAGAAAATGTGTGCAATTAACTGGAGTGTTCCAATTGAGGACCAAGCAACAAAACTAACTCGTGGTGCTGCTTACATAAAAGCCTCTACAGCTATGGCTTTGAAAACCTATAAGTCATTAACAAAGAGAAAGAAGCGCATATTCATGCAAGCTCAGCAAGAACTGCTTTGGCAGTTATACACGAAATCATCTAAAACGTTTTGGAATATGTCCCAGAAAAATAAATCAGCATATGATGATCTGGATCCAAAAGACTTATTGAAACTTGCGTGATCATTGTATTTTCTCCCGAATTTAGAAGTTATGCCTTCAGTAGTCATAGAGGAATATTTTTTCTCTGAAATAGAAGTTGCAGAACACATAAACTACATGGCAAATGGCAAGGCTCAGGACTTGGATGGCTTATGTGTTGAACTAATAAAGTGAGGCGAATCCAATCTCATTTCTTTGGTGACCAAGCAATTGAATATGGAAATGCGGCATGGGCTGCCTAAGGAATGGAAGATAAGCAAAATAGTCCCCCTTCACAAAGCTGGCAAGAAAACAAATGCAGAGAACTATCGCACCATCATGGTGGGGAGTCTTTTCTCGAAATTGTTAGGTGGTTTGATTGAGACAAAGCTGAGTTCTTGGCTGAAAATGCATGATAAACATGCAAAGGGGCAAGCAGGATTCCGCAAGGGGTATATGGCACATTAGATCACATTCTCTCTATGCGTGTGTTATTTGACAATGCTAAGGGTCCTAAGTCAAAACTTTTTTGCTGCTTCGTGGATTTTACCAAAGCATTCGATAGGGTATCAAGAAAGAAGCTACGGATAGAATGACACACATAGGAGTCCCATTGCATTTAAGAAGCGCAATGGCTAAGTTATATGAGGAGGTACTCGCTAAGCTATCAGTTGATATACCGCAAACCATACAAAGCATTATTGGCGTGAAATACGATGTCCCTTGCCCTCTACTCTTTTTGGAATATTCATAGATGAGCTTGAAGCTTGGTTGGAAGAGCAAAAGGAAGTGGGTGTCATGCTAGGAAATGTTGTGCTACAGATTTATTTATTTATTATATATTATATACAGATTTATTTATGTATTATATATTTATTTATTTAGTAGTTTAACGTCATACCACTTTGGCAACATCCCTTCTGGAAGCTATGACGATTATATGCTGACGATATTGTACTATTGTCCAGGGATGAGCAGGGGCTCCAAAGACTTATAGATGTGCTTTGCTCCTTTTGCACCAGCGTAGATATGAAAGTCAATCTTGGGAAGATTGAGGTGCTTGTAGTGGGTAACAGAGATTAGTATACCTCTCATTTTGGCCAGGATGAAATAGAGCAAGTGAAATTGTATAAATATCTGGGCCTTGAATTCGCGGCTTATTATAGTTGGAAGGAATGTATGAATAAATGTATAACATGTGCAAAGCGTGCTCTATATGGAATGCTGAACATATGTAGAAACATGAAACTACAATCATGGGCTTTGAAAAGGTCTATGTTTAGAGTTCTTGTACAAACGGTGATCTTATATGGTGCTCAAGTATGGGGAGCTGGAATTTCGGGCAACTTATGGGGCAAGGTGGAGATTGTGCTAAAACTATTTTTGCAAACAGAACTTGGGATAAAATCCCAAACACCTTATCCTATTATGCTTGCAGAGGTAGCAATGTTACCACTAGAGGCCAAAGCATTATGCATGGCATTGGTTTATGTGGCAAACATTAAGCAATTGGCAGGTGATAGACTAGCTCATGTTGCTCTTGAGGCATCGTGGACAAAAGACTGGTACAATGATGTGCTGGCATGGTCTGAAAGGTGGGGTTTGAAGGAATGTGATTGGCCAAGTGAAGAAATGAGTATAAGGGATGTGGTACAAACTGAAGTGTTGCAGAAACTTTGGGCGAAGCAAGGATCGCGAATGAATTTCTATATGAGAGATATCAACCCAATGCTTGTGTATGGGGACAATGATTATATGCTTGCACACGTTCCTTTGTCATTTAGAAGATGCATATCTAGGTACCGCACAAGTTCTCATCATTTGGCTATCGAAACAAGATGCTGGGTAGGGATGCCAAGGGAAGCACAAACATGTGGATTTTGCTCACTATAGAAGATGAGCATCATGCTTTTATAGTTTGTGAGGCCTATGCAGATTTTAGGGAGAGATACATGATAAAAACACATGACCTTTCTTCTTTGTTTGACATACCAGCAAATATTTTAGGGGGTTATATCCTGGCAGTTGAAAAGCACAAGACTTTTCTTTTAAAACTAAAAAATTTGCGTTGAGTTCTAAACAGTTTTTTATCGCTTCATGACTCCAAGGGTCCAATGAAGCGTGAACAAATCATTCATTCATTCATTCATTCAAAGGCCTAATATCTTGTCTATTTTTATGACACCTTTTCATTTTTGGATTGCCCGGTGGCAATTCGTTAGGGGGAGAATGGGTTGTGAGCATCTTGAGGTATATTTTTTGAAATTTTTCTAATATGAGATAGCCAAAGGTTTTTGCTTTTTTTACGCCAAAATTTTTTTAGACTCGCCGGATTGTCGTTGCATACTCATTTGTTTAATTTGTTCTGTTTGTAAGGACTTCGGGTCCTGCTCTGGTTAAGGACTTCGGTCCCTTCTTGTACTGTGTTGTCGCATGTCCTCTAGATGCTGCCTTTGTGGCGTGACGTTAAAATATACTTCCTTCCTAATTCTTTTAGAATGCAAAGTGGCATTGGTAGATATATGATATAATTCTAATAAGATCCTCCTAGAGAGAACAGAAACTAGAAAGAGAGAGAATACATTGAGAAAGAGAGAGACTAGAGAGAGAATAACAACAGAGAGAGAAAGTAGAGAGAGAATAGAGAGAAACTAGAGAGAAAAAAGCAGTAAGGTAGAGAAACTAGAGAGAAAATAGAAAGAGAGACTAGCGAGAGAGAGAGAGAGAAACTAGAGAAAGAATGGAGGGAGATGAGCTAGAGAGAGGGACTAGACAGAGAGAGAAACTAGAGAGAGAATGGAGAGAGAGAGAGAAACTAGTGAGCGGAAATAGAGAGGGAGTAAAAAGAGAGAAACTAGAGAGATAAATTTGAGAGAGAGAATACATAGTGAGGGAGAGACTAGAGATGGAGAAAAACTAGAGAGAGAATTAAAAGAGAGAGAAACTAAAGAAAGAAACTAGAGAGAGAATGCATAGAGAGCAACTAGAGAGAGAATAGTGCGAGAGTATAGAAAGAGAATAAAAAGAGAGAGGAAAAGTGAGAAACTAAAGGGAGAATCGAGAGAGAAAAATTAGCTAGAGAAACTAGAGAGAGAGAGA
>JAANSK020245721.1:0-13802 GCA_011763485.2 Isoetes engelmannii
ATATTCATCAAAAATCAAGCGTTTCTTCTCAAGAGCAAGCTGAGAACATAGATATACCTTCACCACTCTATCTTGTGCCTCTTGAAGGACTTGGTCAGCAGTGATTGTTAAGCCCTTGAAGATATTGTTGTTAAATATTGAATTTCTCCCAAGTATATAAGCAATACTAGTTCAATTTATTTTAGACAATTCCTGGCTAGTAAATCATAGAACAATTTCAACTTCACTTATTTAATAGCAACAAATCATTGAGGACAATGTACAAGGTACTGTAGCATAACACTGTAAAATAGATATTGACCTATTCACTGTTCATACTTTGACTAATCCTCCTTATATTATTTCTGATGCAGATCCAGCTCAATCCGCTATGCATCCACATATCTTTATAGCTAGTAAGCACGTCTGTTATGCAGTAACCGACTGATAGTCGCAACGGTGATGGCATAGCCAAATTCAAACAAGAATTTGGCTCCAAATTATTTGACCTCCATAACCCTAAAAGGCAATTTAAATATTACTAGTTTTGTGCCCCATGTATTTATATTGTAAACTTTAGTGGCTAAGTTTAGCTAAATGGCTATATTTTAGCCTTTTAGAGAAAAAAATTGGCTAAAATAACATGGAGGAATTATTTTTGAAAAAAGGAAAAATTAGCCAAATATTTTCTTAATGGTTTAGACAGATTACCATTCCAGCCAAGCATTCAAAAGTATGATGAAAAAAATGTAAGCAGTTTAGCCAAACACAAGAAGTCAAAAATTCCAAAATTTGCAAACTTTAGCCAAGCTTTAAAATGTTTTAGACCTAGGCTAACCTAGATTAGACAAACTAATTTTACCATTTAAGAGAGATGACCACCTTAAAGTTTAGTCTGCTCTGAAACATAATCTAGAGTAAGAAAAAATTGGGCGGCTAATATCTAGGTCTTTATTTCTTTAAGAAATAGCCAAGCATTCGAAAATATGATGAGAAAAATGTGAAACGTTTAGCCAAACACAAGAAAGTAGAATTTTCAAATTTTATGACCTTTTGCCAAGCCGTAGAAAGTTTTAGGCCTAGAATTAGCTTAGATTAGCCAAACTAGTTTTAGCATTTAAAAGACATGACCACCTTAAAATTTACTCTGATCAAATTGATCTTGGATATTGAATATGCAACACCGTTGAAACAATAGTTGCAACCATTACATTTTAGCCCTTGCATTTTAGCATCTCTGGTTACATATGTCAATGTGCATGCAGGGAATTTTATCTGACCTTATTCAACATTCTCCCATCAGATGTAATTCCCTGTAAGTAATGTGACTGTGCCCTTTTTTTCTTTTCATAAACATATTTTGCAACTTTAGTGGTCTTAATTCAAGATCAACACTATCAGAAGGAATCAACCGTACCATATTGCCCCCACCATATTGTAACCGAGTTCAAATTGTATAGCCTGCAACTCATTCTAGAAACACAAGGTTTAGAACCTTGTTGTGGTCATGCTGTCAAGCTGTATCAGTTCCCCACCATTATATTATATTTTTTGTAAATTTAGGCTTGTGTCAGTTAACTTACAACTCCAAGTAATCTTCTGAACTTATCTAGTTTCACCCGTATAAGTGCTTTTGTGAAAATATCAGCAGCCTGTTCTTGTGTGCTTATATACTCAACTTATATATAATTTTGCCCAGCCATGTCTCTTATGAAGTGCATATATAATTCATAATGCTTATTTCTCTCGTGCAAAACTGAGTTATTGGTAATGGCTATAAAACTTTAGCTTTCACACAACAGCTTAGTGGCATTATTTTGAGTGATTCCCAATTCATTAAGCAACATTCTGACCCCATACTATTTCTCTAGCAGCAAGGGTTGTGGCAGCATATTCTGCCTCAACACTTGACATTGCTATGCTAGATTGTTTTTTTTTATTTCCAAACAATTGAACCACCACCAAGCATGAGAGAAAAACCATAGGTTGATTTTCTTTGATCTAAATAAGAGGTCCAGTCTGCATCACAATACCATGTAAGATTTTCATTTGAATAACAAATTCTTTGTTCTTGTGTTCCTTTAAGAAACCTCAGAACCCTTTTAGCTGCTTGCAAATGCATTTGCCCTAGGTTATTTGTATACCTACTCAACAAGCTTACTGCAAAAGCAATGTCTGGTCTTGTGCAGTTACTTACATAGAGTAAATAACAAATTAGCTCCATGTATGGTGTCCCTTCTGAAGTTTCTGTACCTTCTGCACTACTAACGGTTTTGCTGCTGTTTTCTAATTATTATCAAATATTGCACTCTCAACCTTGTTCTTATTTCCATGACGCTCTAGGATGATATACGCTACGTACATTATACAGCCACGTCACTCGTACCTATCGAGTATCTTGACATGTAGGGTTGTACCATGGGGCACAACCATTAGAACCCATTATATTGCCCATATCTATAGCATATGTGAATATAAGCCTTATTGCAACATGGAAACTAACCATTAGACCTGAAACCCTAGCCCTAAATTCCTGGGGCTAAAAGAGGCGGGAAACCTAAAAGTTCCCTTTTTGGATTCTAGCCTCAAGAGTGCGCATTGCAGCAGTCCCGAATCCCTTACAGCCTCTCAGGAGAAGTAGAGCTTGCATTTTGCATTCGATTTCCAATTCCAGCATCTCTCAAGCCTCTCGGCAGGTGGAGACCTTCAGAGGAGTGGGAGCCAACCAAGGATCCGGTATGTGGGTTATCTGTTATGCAACGCCAACTTCTCGACTGACATTAAGCTGGATTTACATCCTTTCTTAGCTCTAGACGACCTATAGATCTCGAGATCATAGACCACTGACGAAGGAACCTAATCTTGTATGATTAATTTAGATAAATTAGATCTTTCTCAGTATTTCAGCTTATTATGATGTTGAATTGCGCGCACCTCTTGTGTATTGGGAATGGGGGTAGAGACCCAAAGCCTTCTTAGATGACGTTTCTAGTTTAGCCACATTAATTCCCAATTAATGCGGCTTGTGCATAAGAGTCCGCCTGGATGTCGGTGGCAGAGCTAGACTGGCTGACGAGGACTTGTCCAGTTATAGTTATACCTCTGGTGTGTAACGACTGCCGAAGTACACCGTGGGCTAGGCCTAATACCTTGGTGCTTAGTGTGGGTAAGGTATGGGCTCGACATCTCTTGAGTGATGCGTCATATTCAACGGGATTGAAGTCGTAGACGAGCAGTGGCTCTCTAACTCGCATGTAATTGGCATGGATCCTCTAGAGGAAAGTGATCTCCCCCTGCCTCATTGGGACTGGGGAGATGCAACCCCAGAGAGCCCCTTTGGCTCTGGTCTCGGCAGGTTACGGTCAGGCTCCAATACTTATGAGCCTATTTGCAAAGTATGTGTCACATGCATCCACTCTATCTTACACATCGTCCGAACTTAATAAACCCGTGCTTTATTGCATCAACATGCACAAGTACTGCTGCTTGGAATATCACCCATTTACTGTGCTTTACATTTGAGTCAATGCACAAATGTAGCCACAATCATCAATTTAACCCTCATCACCCTCATCCTCTAGAAGCCTCTTCAAGTGTTGCATTAGAAGTCTACACATACATCTGGCAATCTTGGGACAAAGAACATGATCATATTGTGAAGAACAAATGTATATGCTTCATGTTAGAAGAGATAGGTGTGAAACATCAAACATCATATGCTATGTTAGGTTAGATTATTTTCATGTGTGGTGGAATTATAGACAAAGACTCTCGATATTGGTTTAGACAAAGAACTGCGTTGAAGTAAGTAACATGGGGGCCTTTCAAAGGTGTGACTTTAATTAAATTTAATTGATAACAAAACTCATATAGACATGTCCAACCTCACTTTAAATTGCCAAAAATGATGTCTTAGTTTGTGACTTCTATTTCTGCACCTCCTTGATCTGTAACCAAAGCAAAAATTGCAGTCATAAAGAGGCTATATGGAGAGAGGGGACTAAATCTCTATAGCAAGATCATGTAAGAGTCATAAAGGCGGCTACATATAGGATAAGTTGTATATAGAAACATCATATAAACAGAGGTCCACATATGTGCAACAACGCCGGGAAACACATTTACTAGTAGATACTATTATCTTGGCCCCAAGGACAAAACGTTCCGGTTTGCAATGGTTTGCAAACCGTATGGGCTAGGGAGTTTCTATCTTTCGCTTTTTTGGGAACCACCACAACAGAAGTGTGAGCTACCCTGCAAAGGTTACTCCGCAACTTTGAATAGCACATGGATAAATACTTAGTGCTTTGCATATCCAATACAGATCTTTGTTAAGATGCAATAAGATCATTATCAATAGCTATAACAATTCCATGTACATGAACTCCAAGCTAGTAGGCAATTTGTTTGGAAGGAGATGTAGTTGAAACCAACAGTGATATTGTAGGTAAGTCCATAGTTTCTTAACCTCATTTTCAATTGTTCAAACAGTAGTTTCCAAACTTGGATTAAAAAGAGTAGTTCTCAACCTAGCATATTGGCAATGTAGACAACTCGTAAAGACTAAAGATAGATTCATAGCAGAACATTTTCATGTTGCACCATGCGTCCATACAGATTTATTATATTACTAAACAAGATTCGAAATACATGAATTTCTTGTATTGATAAACTGCTTTCTTATTGTTCTCTATCATGATATGACACATCCCACAGTCTTGCAAATGCTTTGTCACTATTGGTGCAATCCATAGTGCCTCGGCACCTTGTTCTTAATAAGGTCATATATCAACTATTATACCGGTTTCATTCAGTTTTGTGGTTTTTTCTTTCTTGGGTGAAAATAGAGATGATATAGAGAATAGCTCTTCTTCTTTAACTTGGTTTTACGATCATCTTTCCCTTTCCCCTGCAAAATCTTCCTAGGCAACATAACTTAGCCTTTCCCTCTGCCAAATGGGTGGCAATTGCAGATCCAACAACCCATGTGGGTTTGTAGACGCCGTTGTCTTTGGTATAAGTTGCTCCATCCAAAAATTTCTATAATTGGTGGCAAGTTATACATAGATATTTGTGTGTGAATGCCTTGCGGTGTCTCTACGATCTCTGTATCCCTACAATATGCCCGCTTTACCAATATATTATATTCTATTCTTTTAGATGTTGAGACTCTTGAGCATTGCCTCTTGGCATGGTCCTGGCTACAAGGTTTATTTAATAGTACAATGGATAGTTGCATCTTACCCAGATGCATGGGCCCCAGCTAGGTATCTCAAATCTAGTTGGCTACTGTTGTCAATCTGGAAGCGTCATATACTGAACATTTTCCATGGGATTTACTCATATGCACGTGGTGTTACTGTTGTAGAATAAGCTAAGATACAAATGGCTTATAAGTCTTCCTCCCTTGAGCAAGAAGTGAGGGACCGTAATTGGATTCAATATTTGCAGCTTAATTCTTATCATTGTTCTCTTATCTGGAATGAGTACGAAGTACTTCAGGTTTGTCTTTCAGGAGCATTTTCTTGTGCTTACGCAGCTAGATGAGATATATCTATTGTGTAATGTCTACTTTTGATTAATAATTTTCTTTTTTGTTTTTCATAAACGAAAAGGAGAGAACTTTCTTTGATGAGACCTATGGCTATTCTCCCTTTGAATATCATAAAAAGAGATTAGAAATTCCCTTATTATCTCAATTTCGTGCATTTGTCTTGTTTGGCATTTGTTAGCCATTGACAACTCCTCGAAGCCCCTCAAGAACGAGGGATGGGCCCTCTTGCTCTCGTGCCAATCAAGGGCCCAGTGCCCAATGGGGCTTTGCCCTACCACAAATGCAGCGGCGCGAGCAAGCACCCATCAAGGAATGCTGGAGTTGGCCTAGATGTGTAGTGCCAAGTATATCGTTATGCAACATGTATATGGTGATTTTGATGTCATATATCTCTTGAAATGGATGCTAAACTTTAACACTGAAGATGACGTGCTACATTCATTGATGCACAAAACATGCAAAAAGATCATCATCAAATAAAAGTCAACCTGCTTTACAAGCATTCTTTTTATCGTGCATCATTTATCTGGATGGATGATCATGCTCTGAAAAGCTCAAAAAATGCATTGGATTTTTATGGAACATAATTATAAGTGGGTCATCTCATTTGTAAAGGCAACTTCTAGGATTTGGAACAAATCAAAGATTGTGACAGATTTACTGCTCTCCAACTTATAGTGATGCTCATCACGTCATTGTTGATTCTATGACCCGCTCCCGGCTATCGTCATTCCGTTCATGGATGAGCTAACACCATGGGGGCGTATATGAATGCTAGGAAATTTCAGGCTCATGGGTCCATTTAAGGGGTCGAAATTGGGCGCGGGGGGGTGTTAAAATCCTATTTGATAAAGCAGATGCCAACAAATTTCTGATTGAAATTTTATAAAATCAATGTAAAATCTTGCGACTTAAAGTTTTTTTTACAAAAACCCGATGAATACAAATAAAGAGCGGTATTTTTGCTGGTTGATAAAAAATTAAATTCGAGGCCTGGTCCATTATAGAGTGCTGCAAAGATAGAGTGCTGCAAAGATGTGGAAACAACGTGTGCTTCCAGAACTAGCTTGTTGACTTGAAGTAACCGAAAGCATACCTGTGTTCTCCAAACCGTCCGATCTAGCCCACGTGGCATCTATCTCAACCGTCCATGGCCAGACATTTTTTCTGCATTTCACCTATCTCAAAATCGATTTAGACAGATTAGGGCAGATGCGCGCTATTGCTGTAGTCCGATGGCCAGATCCCATTGATTTCAGAAGATTTTCTCCGTCGATTTAAGTTTTTTGCATCGATTTTTCATGTTTAGACGAATCTAGGCTCCAAAACTTTCTGCAGATATGGCCTATGTTGACCACACGTTTTCCATCACAGATGAGGAAGAAACCGCCACATTTTTTACACCAAATCGGGCTCCTGTCAAGGAGATCAGCCTTGCTACTGCTTGTATAGTTCTTGGATCTGTTGGCTTGATTGTAGGTCTTTTTATGATGTATAATCGGGTCGGGGGCGACAAAACACATGGTAAGTTTTTTCCCTAAAAACTAGATCACCAGTTTCTGTGCCTTTTGTTTACTCTTATGCATCGGTGTTGAATTCAATTTTATTTTCTATCAGGAATTGCTTTCAGTATCTTGGGTGCTACTCTGTTTCTGCCTGGACTCTATTACTCCAGAACAGCATATTATGCTTATAAAGGATACAGAGGATTCTCGTTTTCTAGCGATTCAGCTGCATAATTTTGCAGTTCTTAGCAGCTGAGTAAATTACAACTTTGTGTACATAACTTATACAAGCAGGGGGGTCTGTACTTTGCTTCTTGGAATCTGAAGTGATGGCACATGGTAAATCCCTTCTAGGCATGCAATAGGAAAAGATAGATAGGTGCCAATTGGCAATTCTTTTGTGAAAGAAATTTACTCTTGTTTATAACTTGTAGCCACATTTCTGTTTGTGTTCTATATGGGCTTTTTTGCTGAACTTCCCTGAAAGTGAAAACTAGGCTATACGAGTACTAAATAGTAAGGAAGTTCCACTCGAGAGCAAGAAGTAAAGAGATATGCTTTCAGATCAAATTTTCTTCTGGCCATCAGATTATTTAAGTTTTGTACTTAATATTTGAAAAGAACTCATGGCCATCAGATTATGGAAGATTTGTTACTTCATATTTGAAAAGAACTCTTGCACGAATCAATTGTGCTATGGTATTTAATAGGGAAAAATGGTGCTATGGTATTTAATAGGGAAAAGGTAGGAAATACCCTTATGTTTTTGATGAATTTCACCACATGTACTTTGAGTTCTAATAATTTTGTAGAATGCTCTTTGTCAACATACATATTACTCTGCATTTTTTGAAATTGTTCAAATGCTTTTAAGATTTAGAATAATTCCCCATGTGCCCTTAAAGCTTTAGTTATTTTCTAAACACCCTCTTGAGATTCAAATTTCAAATGCTTCAAAATTAACAAAATAATATAAATGCCCTTGTCGCCTTTCAGTTCGAAAAGAATGTGAAGCAAATTGATTGAACTTTTGATTGAGTAGATCGTTGAACCAAAATTGCCGAGTCAAATTTTTGAATTGAATTGTTGCTCCAGTTGAAATAAATCACTCAGTTGCAATGGATCATTCAGATTGAACACGACTTCTTGCATTCTTTGAGGAAATGCAAATACCAGTAATCACGATCAGAACAATATCTATTGCACAAGGGCTTTTTGTGAAATAAGAAAAACTAGAACAATATCTATTGCACAAGGGCTTTTTGTGAAATAAGAAAAACTAGAACATTCTTTGAGGAAATGCAAATACCAGTAATCATCTTCTCCAAAAAGGCACAATTAGAACAATATCTATTGCACAAGGGCTTTTCGTGAAATAAGAAAAACTAGAAGGCTTTTGGTGATATTTGAATTTCTATAAGGTTAAATACCTTGACCAAGGGCATCCTACTAAATAAACAAAACTCAGGGGTCTCGTGAAATTCGTCAAAACATAAAAGTATTTTGTAGTTTTTTTTTCTATTTAATAGCTATGTTACACACATCAAAAAAATTGTACCACTAAATTAAATAATGGTTTTCCACAAGGAAAAAGGAATAAAGCTTGAAGCAAATCCTCCACGCCTTTCTACCTCCATTCTGGACAGTTTGTAATAGCCAAATGTGGGATTTGATCCCACAAACCTATTCATTTTAAGCTGCTAAAACTCCTTGCCACAATGGTAGGATATGCTGCAGTCGCAATAGTTAGATAAGATTCTCAGCACCGGCATCATCACCTATTACCTTATGATCGGTTGTCTATGAGATCATTGCGAAGGCATATACAGAATGATCGAAGGTGATTTTGGGGGAAACGGTCAGTCAGGAACAATCGGGCTTTTTGCTAGGTTGGCACATTCTCGAACAATGTATATGAAGGTATGTTGGGTGGGCAAGACGAATTGAGCAGCGTATAATGTACTTGAAGTTGGACTTTACCAAAGCCCATGACAGTGTCTCTCGGACCTTCCTCTTGCAGATTATGTGCAAATTGTGCTTTGGACCAACTTTCTGTGATACAATATGGAAGTTGTTGATGTCAGCTAGGCAGCAGTGCTGTACCAAGGTGAACCTCTGACATTTTCTCAGTTAGGAGGGGCATCAGGCAAGGATGCCCTTTGGCCCCATTTCTTTTTACTATTGTTGCAGAAGGACTCTATCCATCTTCTTCAATGTGATGTGAATGACTCCCTAGTACAAGGCTTAGGTATGACAGACAAGGCTTAGGTATGGCAGATGATTCTCAAATTGTGTGCAATCAGTTTGCAGATGATACTTTCCTTCTTCTAGAGGCATCCGAACGAAATGTTGATAGAGCTAAGCAGCTTCTAGGCCTCTTCTCCTTGGCATCAGGATGTTTGTTGAACTGGAAAAAATACACAACACCTTATGGGCATTGGACACTTCTCCTCCGGCATGCGTTCAAGTTTATACTTGGTCGCTTGTCTCGTCCAACACTGTCACCAGGCTCCTGGGTGTGCTTTTTGGTATAGAGGTGGATACCACGCAGGCTTGGAATCAGGTTATCTTAGGCCTTCAACGGCATTTGCTTTGGAGGAGAGAGGCATCACTCTCTATGGCTAGGCATATACATGTCGCCAAGTCTGTTCTGAATAACACTCATGTCTACGTCACTTCTGTTTTGCTAGCTCCCATCTCAAAGTTTTTTTTTTTGAAGAACTATTATCCCGATTATATTAACCAATAACAAAATTACAAGTCTGAGTGTGGAGGAAAAGGAGCTGCCCCGAAGGAGCAGCAATACCTCAACACTCCGTACAAACTAGTCTCATAGAATTTACAATACTCACAACGCTGTCTTTACCGAAATATTACACATACAAAATTACACCAGCTTCACATCCCGCGATTTCAAACTCTTCATACTCTAGAAATACATGAATCCGTGCTAAGCACTACACCAGATACTAGATTTCAAGTCTTAATATCCAGGAATGTAACTATTATGAGCCTGCACTCTCCATGATCTACCATCGAACTGTCCAACGTGCTTCACAGCCTTGATATTGTACACACTCCTTCTTTTCTCTCTCTTTCCTCTTTTTCCTGTCCTTTATCTCTCTCTCCTTCCTTTCCTTCCCATCTCTCGCTCTCTTTCCTTTTTTCCTTTCTCTCATCACTCTGTCCACCTCTCATGTCCACCAAATGAGTTCTCAACTCCTGTTCCAAGTTCTCACTCAATGTTCTCTAAAGAAGACAAAGAGTCTTCCTGAACTGACATGGGTATCTCAAAGTTCAAACAGATAAAGGCCATTATACGTAACTTTGTTTGGGGTGGGAATGAAACCGGAGCATTAAAGTTGCATGAAAGAAGTGTGTGCACTCGAAGAGGGAGTGGTGGCCTTGGTATGATGGATTTATCACTCCATAGCAAGGTATTAATCTCAAAGTTCATTTGGAGAAATACTTTTGATCAAACCCAGTCTTCTGGCATGCGTTTGCTTGTCCAAACTTTACAACATTTGTGTCCTTTTGGTGAGTCCTCCCTCGTCCCTTGTCTACCTTGGGCTCTGTTTATCCCTTAAAGCCATATCCTCGTGCCTCTCCTTTCCTTCGTGGAGTTCTAGAAGCTTGAAAATACGTCAGCTGATTGGTTACTTTTCATCCTCTACACTGGTCCCACTCTTCCCCCTGCTTGTGGGTACCTTTGCTGCACCTCCCTGGATCGACTCTTCTGACCTGTACAATGCATCCAAGGACTCATCACAGCTGGCAATTTACGGGCGTAGTTCATCTTAAGGCTTGGTATTCGAATGGGCGCCTCCGCTCATGGCAGCAGTTTAGAGACACCTACGGACTGTCAGGGCTAGATTACTACTTATGGGAAGATGTTGCAGATAATATTCTTTTCCAGCCTAGCCTGGGGGATGAGTGTGTGTGGACACTTATAAAGGACATTCTCTGAAGAAAGCAGTTCGTTCAGGCTTGCCATAGGCATCTCACATTGCGGCCTCCTCTTCCTCCATCGTCCCGGTGGCAACTAAGAGTTCCTGAAACAAAGCACACTTTGGTTTGATCTAGAGTGTGGGACAAGAATGTTATACTAAAGCAGTCAGTTCTCATGTGGCAAGTTGTGCAAAAAGCATCGAGGACTAATATTCGAGTTGACTCGTTTGAGCTAGCTATCAGTGCTTTGTGTTCAATATGCAAAGGTGCACCTGAATTAATTGAGCATTGTTTTGTACTTTGTAATTATCTTCACCCCATCTTGTCAACTGTACGCTCTTCTTTTTGTACTCACCTCACTAGTAGCAAATTCTCTTGGGCATCTTCCATGCCAGATGGCCTTGCTTCAAAAAGTGGGCGTTCAAGATTTGTAGGGCTTTGGTTTGTTGGGTGATTTGGAAATGCAGATGCCATTTGGCCTTCAGAGGTTTGAACACCCCTTCCGCATGCATCTATCGAGGGACAAAATCTCGTCTACATGATCAGTTCTTGGCTTCGAAGTTGCATCCGGATGTCAAGGATGAGGTCGGGGGTTATCTTTACTTCCCTTGACTTCCCATTGTATTAGCATCTTCTGATTAATGTAAAGTTTCTTTCGTTCTTCACAAGGAAAAAACAAATTCCAATTCTGCATGCAAGAATTTCACTTACCTTACATTCACGTTTTCACAAAACGACCAGAGGCCTTGAGGTGTCAGCATTGCCTCCATGCGGCATGCACCCTCTTGAGCTCAAGTCTTCGGGTCTCCTTTTTTTTTTTGGAAGGGGGGGGGGGGGGGGGGGGGGGGGGGGATGGGCTTCAACTACATTCATAAAGATCAAATCAGTAGGATGGATGATTGTCTTCTCCTAAAAGAACATGTCGTTTTCCCATTTTCCTTTCTATTGTATACTATTGTATTGCATAAATTCATGCCTTCAGGTCCATAGACTTCTAGTTTCCCCTGCTAAGCATACCATTTAAATAGTCATGCTCTTCATAGACTATCATTGCATTTACTTCTTTCTTGTAAAAGTTTCTTTTCGTCCCAGATCTCCAATTGGCTACAGTTGTTATTGGAATTTGCCAAACACTAAATCCCAAATTTCTATACTAGATGAAGCTAAATCATCCAATTCAATGCCTCAATAACCTGTGTAGCCCTCCAAATGCAAGAACGGGAAGGAGTTATACAAAATGAAAAAAGTGCGGATCCAAAAGAAGTGGGCAGTTTAGCGTGAAGCTATAGCAATTATTCTAGACCACTGGCCATCCAACCATTGGTTTGGTTATATTTAGGTAACATGAACAACATATTATTAGATATAATTTAAAGTCTAATTTGATTGTCTGGCCTAAGGGCCAAGTCATAGTTTCATCTTGCTTTTGCCCAAGCTTTGTAATGTTTTTATTATGTTTAATGATGTTCTGGGTTGTTCTCACCCATTGCATGGGTCCCATGGCCTATTGGTCTACGTAAATGTAAAAAAATCTAATCTATTATATAGAGTTGAATCGTGGATTCTTGCAAAGCTTGCTTCAAGTGAGACATGCCTTCTTCTGCAAGCAACATCTCATATGGAGTTTGAGCTTTAACTCCCAATTCCTCTTGGGAGAAGCATTTTTTCACGTTTCTACTTCATCCCATTTTGACCGCGCAAGGCCAGGCCCTCAGATCATGTAACCATATAGTACCGTGTTTTGAATCAACATTTGCAACATCAATTTATGGCGATGCTAACTCCAGCATGACACTTCAACATTTATAATTATTTGTGAACTATGCCCAAATACTTATATGTTCTAAAATCTTTCTATCAAATTCCACATCCACCTTCTGGAATGCCACCATCTTTGCGTCTTCTTTATTCACGTTTGTGCCAGTATAGAAGCAAATTTTCTCAAGTCCTCTAAGGAGTTTTTCTAAACCCTATGATACCACATCATCTTCGTAAAGCATAAGCTGCACCATATTCGCGCAACTTAACATCGGTTTCTTCCTTTGCAATTCATTCTTCAAGCTTGTCAATAAAAAGATCAAACGGGGTCGGTGATAGTGGACACCTTTGTTTTAGATCCACATTGTTTGCATATTGTTTAGAGCCTTCCATTGGAAAATCAAATGCCCCACCACCGTCTCATAGAGCCTCCTTATGAAACCCTTTGGGGATTCCCAATCTAGTCATTCTATCTCTCGGTTTTTATATGATATTATGTCGAAAGTTTTGGAAAATTCTAGGAAGCAACAAAAGAGAGCCCTTCCAATGCCCTTCGCTCCTTTAACCATCATTCTCAAGATAAACATGTGATCTACAATAGAGTGGTTTTTCTTAAATCCTGCATGACCCTGACACTTTGGCCATCCGGCCAAGTGCGAGTATGGTTTTCCAGACTAACACCGTACAATTTAGCCATAACACTCATTACTAGTAAAATAATTATATACAGATTTTGGATCTCCTACTTTTAAGATGGGCATAACCCAATTGAACCATCTTTCAGGAGTCATACCAGTGTAGAGAGGATTTAAAAAAAAAAAAATCTTAAGTCCAATGCAAAACAAATTTTCTACATGCTCTAATTCCCTGTTTGGGTGTATAGAGCGATATATTGTCAAAGGCCCCCCAATGTGTTAGCCCCCCACAGTGACCAATTACACCACAAAACAATGTACAAAAATAACATTGCTTATTTTGGTAGTGTTGAGGGTATTCCTGGTAATCCCTCAACTGAGATGGTGCAGGACCTCCAGGTTGCTTCAGGCAACCAATCTACA
>JAANSK020245732.1:0-13801 GCA_011763485.2 Isoetes engelmannii
TCTTGGGGCGTAGGTCGGTGACGTGTCACGTATGATACGGTATTTATACCCGTATACTTACGGGGAACGTCACAAGCATTAGGTGGACCACCCTTTTGGGCAGGCCTGTTTCTATGTTGAAGGAAGATGATGTGCTCTATCTCCCCTATTACATGCTGGAACGAGGAGAGGAACCCTTTAGTACTTCAGTGTAGGTAGGCTTTCAGGTCAAGTTAACGCGCGGAATGATGCTTAAGCCTTTAAGCCCTACTGTGCTTGTGCTTATATGAGCAGCTGATCTACGCCGACGACATTGTACGCCGACGACATTGACCTCTTAGCACACACTATGGAGGACATGCAACATCACCTGGATGCACTAGCCACTTTTTGCCAGCACACCAGCATGTTAGTTAACCTCGCGAGGACCAAGGTCCTGTTGATCTCGTCCTCTCGGCACCTGCGGACGCCCTCCTTCACATACCAGGGGGAACCAGTAGAGGTCTCTCCCACGTATAAGTATTTGGGCATAGAGTTATCCACCACCGTGCACTGGGATAGCTGCATCAGCCTGCGGGTAGTATGGAGTGGAAGTTTGGGGCCCGGTCATTTCCGCCGCCACCTGGGAAGACCTCGAACGAGTGCAGAAAGCCTTTTTGGCGCGCGCCCTCGGAGTGAAGCAGACGGTGCCGTATCAGATACTGCTCCAGGAGACATGCTTCCTTCCCCTTCAGAGAGCAGCCATGTGTCGCCACCTGCTGTATTTCCAAAATGTAGCTCGGATGGATGAAGACTGACTACCAAGAGCAGCCTTGGCGGTCGCAATGGGTCCACAATGCTCAAAGCCTGCTAGAAAGACAAGCCGGCGCAGTGGTTGTCCCAATGGCAGGTCCAGACACACAGGTGCCTACAGGTCCGCACGAAGAAGGACCACAATGAGCTGAAGGCCTACCTGGACACCTGCTTCCTTAGCAAACTCTAGGACGTCGAGGCCCTAGCGCATGTCAAGCTCGGGCATTACAGAGAACAAGTGAATCCCACGCTTAGGCGAGGGCCCCAACAGTACCTGCTCACCCCCCTCTCCATGAAAAGGCGTAGGCTGATCGCCTCCATCCGAACAGAGGGGGCACCACGGACGAACCCTCCGAATTGAGACTGGACTATGGGCAAGGGAAACGCGAGAGGACAGGACTTGTCAGTGCTGCCATCAGGGGGTCCCTGAGGATGAGCGCCATGCTCTGCAAACATGCCCCTTCTATGAACAGATCAGAGCACGGTACCCGCAGCTAGTGGTCCCGGGATAGACACTCCATCTCTTCCTCAACATTGAAGTGGTAGGAACTCTTGGATCATATCTTCAGGAGGTCCTAGACGAACGACATCAGTTCTGTCCCTCTTCCCTATGAAGGCCTCCACTTTATCCACTTAGCATGGGATGATATCCCTTTGTTAGTATACCAGCAAGCGCATTGAGGCCACGATTTTTCCCCATGGGGTTTTTTCATCCGGGCCGTAATACGCTTGATGTTTGTCTTGTACAGGTCCCATAGACCAATTGGCCTCCGTGGACGAAAAAATCTTATTCTATTCTATTCTATTCTATTCTATTCTATTCTTAGCAATATGGAATATAAGGTTCACAACAAAAGAAAGATAGTGTGATGAAGCACATCTTTCAATTGTTCATTAAAGATGACTTGATTCACATATTAACTTCTAATCTACTACGCTATTCAATCGTAATAAGCTATGACAATTGAGTTTTGAGCAACTGCTATGCTATTCAATCCTAATAAGCTATGACAATTGAGCTTTGAGCAAGGCTCTTACCTGTTGGTAAAGCATCAACAATGATTTAAATTGGATTTACATTAACAATGATTCAAATGGATTTGCATGGGTTAGAAGATAAATAATGTACAAAAATGACATGTGTGTAGAGTTTTGGCGGAAAAGGTTGAGGTTTGTATTTAAAAATAACATGTGTGTCGAGTTTTGATAGAAAAGCTTGAGGTTCGTGTTTTTTCCTTAAGTTGAGGTTCGTGTTCCTTTATATTACTGCAAAAGGTTTGTCATTTTGTTTGATTTATGTCTAGGAATGCTGCTTTTGATGAAATAGTTTCAAATTGTATGTCTGGCTAGTATCATCACTATGCCAACTTTTATGAGGTCAGGAACCGTAACGGGCCCATGGTAGATCGCTCGAGTATTCGATCTCTTGAATGTGCCTCTGGGACATTCCCGAGACACCGACATAAATGGGGAGAAGCGACTACTCATAAACGTCTAGACGGTTTTGCCCTGTCGGTTAAGGGCATGTCGGTTAGGAATGTTACAATTGGTATCAGAGCAGGTCTCGAGTTCGAGTCTCCTCCATGGGTGCCTATATGCATGTGGAACTTGGTAACCTTGGTAACCACCCAGTAAATGGTATACTGGTCAAGTCATTGCCTTGGATGCTCGAGGACGAGCATAGTTCTAGTGGGAGAGATGGTAACGGGCCTCGAGCATAGTTCTAGTGGGAGAGATTGTAACGGGCCCATGGTAGACTGCTCGAGTATTCGATCTCTTGAGTGTGCCCATGGGGCGTTCTCGAGACACTGGCATAAATGGGTAAAAGCGACTACTCATAAACGTCTAGACGGTTTTGCCCAGTTGGTCAATGGCATGTCGGTTGGGAATGTTACAGGAACCGTGGCCAACAGGGCCTGGCTGGGCAAATTCTGGCAAAGTGAATCAACAAAGCGAATCATCTGAGCATATGTTTTAGATCCATATAAGTATACTTGGACTGGGGAATAGTTTTATCCTGGCAATTATGTAGGACTGGGAAATAGTTTTTTCCTAGCAATGCATCATGTAGATACCATAATATGCTCATTCTCGGAATTTGTTGGACATATATGAAATAGAAATAAAGAGTTTAGGAACGAACGGTAACGGGCAGAATTTCTTCATCCATTTTTAAAAACAAGCATAGGTAAGTGGGTGTTGCAAGATGTACTGTACCAGAATAATATGCTTGAATCGTCAGTTCTTTTCCATACTATAAGATTTAAGTTCGCTATTGACTCCAAAAAATCCTAGCTTGCATTTACGTTTGGCAGATGCATGGCCTCCTCTGTGTGTACTATAAAACATGGATAGTAAAGGGATAAGCACAGAACTCTAGATACCTGGAAACCTGGAAACAAAAAATAGTGAAAGGCTGAAACCTAGAAACGTAAGGCTCACACGGCTCTGCAAAACATAGTACTTTGCCATCAAATCTGCAAAGGAACAACTGAAGAAACCAGTGTTCCAGCAAATCTGGTCTGCATAGAGATGGATTGTGTTCAACCATCTTTGAAAGGAGGAGGAGGCGAAACTGCTTAGAAACAAAGTCTATGAAGCCGCAGATTGCCTATTACCGCGCAATTTCCAGTCTCTATACCAAATGAAATATACATGAATCATTTGGGAATACCACTCCAACCCTTCTGCCTCTTAAATCAACAAAATCAAGATGAGTACTCTATTGAATCTGTACCTTAACAAAACATGAAAAAAATTAATACACATCAGAATATTTAAGCAGTATAAAACATGAGGATTTGAAAGGAAACTGCAGCACAAACCCTACCAGCTTTTCGCAAGGTTCCGCTACCATAACTCTGGTTAACTAGGTTGCCAGAGCAGATCTCGCTAATCAGAGGCAACTCCAAGAAACTCCTCCGACTCTGCACCTGACCTCATTGAATCCCTTTATCTACAGACAAATCAAGCTAATTCCAAATTGCGAGATCATACCAACCCATCTAATACTCTTCCACATCAGCGCCTACAACTGCAATTTTATTTAAAAAGACCACGCTCTGCCCTTTTTATACGAAGCAAAAAGAACACTAGAGGCTTCCGGAACTTGGCAACCGAAGCTTTTAGACACTTTAAAATGCAAAACAGCAAACGCAAAGCTTCTAGAGACCTCGGGGTCCTTCCAAATGTTTTTGAGGCCTTCATGTGTCCAACCATAAACAAAGCTATGAATTTCTATAAACAACCGAATAATTTAAACTGCTCCTTTATCGGCCCTCGTTGCAATTATATATTAGGGATATGTGAATGTGAGATACTTTAGAGATGAACATAAACACAAAAAGTAGCCACATGTCGTTTATTGCTAGAGCATATGTTATTCAAATATAATGGATAATGAATTTTCGAATGAGGTATGGCTATAATTTTCTGTTCGCCTCCATCCTTAAAGAATCTCAAGTTGTCGTATTGCAACAACTGTATCTATGTTGCTATTATGCCAATGCTATTTGTGGGCATTTCCCCTACTTTATCCCAGCTAGAGGGGAGGTATAGCTTTCTACACAAGGCAGAGAAGAGGGCTGATGAAAGCATGATCAGAGGATGGGAGGCCTATGATCTTGTGTACATTTAGCGCAGCTCTTGTTTGGTTTGTTGTGGGTAGTTATGGCTTCTTTGGGGTGGCAGTATCTTGCTTGAAGTCAATTGATGGCAATGCCTTCTAGGAATGCAAAAGGCAACTCCTTTAGTACTTATCACTACAGGTAATAAGATGGGTATTTCTTCTTTGGTTTGTTCATGGAAATAGGACAATAGTTCATAGTAGCTCTATGGCAGGGAAGAGGTCGAGGTGGTTGTTGAAGTAGCGTGATGGGCACTTTGTGCTTGCTTGTTCGGTGTCCCCGGAGAGCAACAGAGTGGTTAAAGGCGATAGACTGCAAATCCATTGAATAGAATATTCTACGTGGGTTCAAATCTTGCCTCTCCCACCTGACCTACAAGGTCAGGTCTCGATGTACACTCCTGAGGAGGTACTTATAGTATCCTGTTTATGGGAAGACGAAGACCAATTCTCTTTAGTACATATATGTTTATTTCTACTGAGTTTCTTCAGGTTACGCTTCAGGGTGGCAGAAATATACTCATGGGCAGAGGGGATTACATCTCATATAGTACTTGAGATGGGAGAAGAAAGTGGAATTTTAGGAGTGCATTTCTATCCCAGGGTCTCCATGCTGAAAAATTTGTGCTTCCAAAATATAATTCGGGAGTGTGCTTCATGGTTTGGATGTATCATTTCTAATAGGGCTCCGTTAATACAGCAGACTTACCATAGTACCTGCTATAGATGAAGAGGGCCATGCCCTTTAGTACTGGATTAGAGGAGTGGACAGATTCATATTTTCTTGTTATCATATGGAAGAGGTTCAGGATGCGTTGAGTAGAGTACAGAGACATCATCATATTTTGGATTTTAAGCTCGATAACTGTCTTTTTCTTTTTAATTAATTTTTCATGTTTGGTGACCGTGGGCTTTTTACACTTCCTATCTGGCCTATTGTGGAGCTCTAAATAAGGTTATTTACCATTTCTATATTAATAAAATCGAAATATCTTACCTCCAAAAAGGGGGGGGGGGTACGCAAGGAATAGCAAGAGGTAACCATTGAGAACCACTAGCTGCATATTAATAGAGAAAAAAATATATTTCAGTACACAAAATTCTTGTTATTTCCAGGTGCAATCTCGAACAACATCAAACTTTAGAAGGGCCCCAAATTTCAACCCTAAGTGCTGCTTAAGCTTCTCCATAACTTGCGCGGTAAGGTGTAACTGTGGTATGCATAAATTACGTAACACAGATACATCTTACCACCACAATGGATGAGCACCTCGAGAAGCACTTTGGATTGAATTTTGAGGACCTGCTCATGTTTGAAGTTGTACGAGATTGCATTTGGAAACTTCCACCTTTAGATGGATTGGGATGTCCACTCCCTCAATTTTGACGCTTGGAGCTTAACAAGTAATTAAGCGACATAGAGATGGCGGGCAAGAAGAGGCCTTGGAAAACCCATTCTTATTAAAGGAGGTAACAAGCGCTCCTAGTACTCTCTATTTTGAGCTCTAGGAAAATACAACCTAGCAAATTATCAGCTTCAACCCCTAAGTCCAATTTTAAATCAGAGATGAACACAACAATGAAGAAATGACAAATGTATAGGCTTTTAGCAAATGCGAATGCGATCATTGGGAGCAGGAAGAAACAAGTAATGTTACAAAAATGGATTATTAATTGGTGGGCTCTAATGTTACATTATGGAGGGACTCCTTCAAGGTCTCGCTATGGAGGACAATACGCAGGAAGTTTGTAATCAATATGCAAATGATACGTTCTATTTTCTGAGTGCTAACCCTGAAAATCTTGAAGCTGCAAAACTGTTCTTGGACATATTCTCACTAGCTTCCGGTGTGTTGGTGGGTTGGAAAAAGTGTACGGCCTTATGGATGCTGGACACTCCAATTCCGGCGTGTGTTCATGATTATTCATAGAAGCTTCTCCCTCATGGACAGGCCAGCAAGCTACTTGGAATTCCAGTTGGCAGAAGCAGCATGAGTAGAAATTATTAGGGGTTTGGAGAAACACTTGTTTTGGTGGTCAACTGCGAAGTTATCTCTTGCTGGTCGTATTACAGTAGCCAAGTCAGTTCTCAGCAGTACCTACATTTATATGGCATCCTTGCTGTTAGCCCCATCTAGTATATAGAACTGTCATTAAGTCCTACATACTAGAGCTGTGCACTACACTGGAGGGTCGAAGAATAATCATTCATATGGGGGCTTCAACATTCTTAGAAAGCGCGATTGTTTTAACTCGAAAGAATTGCCACCGCGATCATTACGAGCTGCTAATTTATTGAACCACGGACTGTGCTCTGAAAATTCGCCATATCGACTTTTCTGAGCTGGGAAGGCTTGTCGTGAAGCATTGGCCTTGCTATGGAAGATCATATCGTGATCTTCTAGAGTTGAACAATATGACATAAAATAAAAAACTAGCTTACAAATAAGTTGAAGTTGAAAAAGATGGCAAAAAAACACCTTGTTAGGCACTTTTTCCTGGTGCCATGGGGACCTTGCCCTTACAATCGATCGCGAAAATGGGAACTGTTGGGCGGCGACAACGTCGGCAGGAACTTGCGTGTGTCTAAATTGGTGCAAAGAAATGAGCACCGATTGTATATGACTAATGCAATTAGTGAATGCGGACCACGTGTCACGTGTCAGTTGCCGAAATCCTCTGTAACTGGACCCTTCGCAATTAATGGACGTATGCGTGTAAATATGGCATCGCAAAAAAAAAAAAGTGCATATAAATTACCGTGGTATTTCTTTTACAGGCTGTAATATTTACTGCCAGGTAGAACTTTGCAGCTAGAATCCAATGTCCGAAAAACACAATGGGAATCACCCTATTTACCTGCCAGGATGGGGGAAACCCCTCTATTAAAACTGCATTCATCATATCTTTTATCTTGAATAATAGACTCTCCTGCCTATTTAATCATCTCGGCAACCAAGCCAATTGCATTCTTAGCTTTGCCGTTAGACAGCTTTTTGATCCCTCCATAAATCTCCTCTTTTGAGAATAATGTACATGCATAATCAGATAATAATGCATTAACTCCCTCAATCTCTTCCTGATCCTCCTTTATATCCATTGCTTTCAAACATCTTTCTCTATGGTCCAAAATGGCAAGTATATATGCCCCAATTGCACCCCCTGGATAATCAAAAAATTCAACAAATGTATAAGCTTTCATACCGTGTTTAACACACAAGACGACATATGCTAAGCAGTGAAGTAACACATGTGCCTCATCCTCAAGAGTCCCACAGCCACACAGCTTGCACGACCTAAGCTCATGTGGAATATCACTCCATCTTCCCAACTCAACCCCGAGCCTGTGTGAGCTTAATCTCATCCTACATATAGCCTGCCTATGTTTAACAGAAATGTTTTCTTGCAAGTAACCGGCCCCTTGTAGCATGGGATTGATATGAACCCTATAAAACTCCTTCTTAACCGCACTTTCTCTCCAGCACACACGGGTAACGTTATCCACAACCCAACCTCGTATGTTATCCTTACAATTTTTTAGATCATCCATATGCATCCCCCATCTGACTAACCATCTCTCTATGTCCGCAAACTACCCTTTTGTGTGTGTCTTCTCCAATGCCAACCTTGGCAAGCTATCATTCGGCATGACATAGAGCACCTTATGCACATTAAATGGAGAGTCCCACAAAGTGCTTCCGCTTCCAAAGAGAGCATTCCACATTCCACTAACATCATATCATATGGTGTTTGCATCTTAGTTCGAGGCTCAGCATGAAAGAATCTTTTCTGTATTTTTTCAAATTTTTTCCATCTATCCAAAGCCAAACTTGGCTCCCATACCTCACATCCATATAGCACCACTGATTGCACCAAAGCAATGTACAACTGCTTCTTCGTGCTGAAATCCCATATGTCTGCCTTCCTACACCTGTGCTGCATAGCATAAAGAGCCTTAAGCCTACCATCTGCTTTTTGCTCAGCTGCTATATTCCAATTGGGACTTTTGTCTACAATTAGACCAAGATACTTGTAACTATCCACAATATCAACAAGTTCTCCTTTATAAAATACCCTTACATGATCTACCTTGGTAACCCCAAACATCACAACCTTGGTTTTAGCCATGTTGACCTGCATGCTTTTCATGCCACAGAACCCCTCAAAAGCATCCAAGTGCTTTTGTAGACCCGCTACACTCCTAGATAATAGAACAACATCATCGGCATACAATAATAACAAAAGAACATAACCATATAGAGGCGTTCCATCACCATTTTGACAGATCCACTCTTTCAATTGGTCTATGAACAAACCAAAAAGCGTAGGTGATAGCGGGCAGCCCTGCTTAACCCCCATATTGCTTTCAACATACTCCTCACTAGTGTACATGGGAAAGAGAGCTGAACCAATACTCTGTCATAGAGTTTTTCCACTGCATGTTTGTACTCAACGGGTACTCCAAGAGATGACATTCTATTCCACAAATGTCCTCTTTCAACCATATCAAAGGCTTTAGTGAAATCAACAAACAATGCATACAAAGGTTTCTTCTTATCAACCACCGAGTCCATCATGGATCTCATGGTAACCAAATGATCAGTTGTGGACCTCCTCGCCCTAAAACCAGCTTGCCCTGTTGCCTCACATTATGAACTTCAGGCCATGTGCTTATTTTAGCGTTCAACATGTTAGCAAAAAGCTTGGCATAACAACTACATATCATAATCATACGATAGTTATTTGGATCAGACTCATCACCTGCCTTATGAAGAGGGACCACCCTATTCACTTGCCATGTGCGCGGGAAACCTTCAAGCAAAACAACATTGCATAACTTCACCAATACTTCTGCCACATTATCCCCTATCCATTTAAACATTTCAGCCATAAGCCCTTCCAAATCTGCCGCTTTACCATTGGATAATCTTTGGAGCCCATCATGTACGTCCTTCAAAGAGAAACACAAGCCATTCTCATATGCACCATCCATTTTTGCGTCCACACCTGGCACATGATAGAGATGTTTAATATGATTCATCAAAGCACCAACCTCTACCATTGTACTCGGCTTTTGGGAGGGTTTCAATCTATTCCAAAACGTTTTCGGATATGCAAGTAATTCTGTGACCATCTGCTCATGTTCCTTGCGCAAATATGCCCGTTTCTTCCTCTTAACCATTCTAATGTACTCCTTTCTTGCCAAGGCCTTCGCATCCCCCTTTGCTAATTTAAATTGCATCCTGCATTCATGATCAAACCAGCCGTTGCAAGGCAGCCCCAGTCTCTGCCTGTGTGAAACAAAACATGTATTAGTAGATTCAAGAACCATTTAAGTAAGGGCATGACTGATTTCTGCCGCACTAACTGACCATATGATGGTAGAGGCAATTTTTTCACAACAAGCTTTGTACATATCAGATTTATCATACCTCATAATAAGTTTAAGGAGTGGTGATGGCATAACTTTATGCGTAGGCAAACCAACAATGCAAAGGTCAAGATAAAGAGGCTCATGATCTGATTCAATATTATCTCTCCCAATAGCAAAATTTGCAACTTGTTGAACAAAAGAAGGCTTAGCTAAGACATAATCCACCACACTTGCTCCTCTGCATGTAAGTGCTCCTGTTCCTGGAAACCTGTCAATGCCTTTATAAGTAACCAGATTTAACCCGCTACAAAATGTTAGAACATGATTCCCCTGAGGAAAAGGCCACCAAGTTTTGTCATCTGATTTCCTGCTCCAACCAATTTCTGCCAATTCTATGTCATCTAGCGTTTCTACCCACTCTGGATCCCCCTCCATGCTAACCATGGTAGCCTTCCTCTGTGAAGTTCGTCCATTGAAATCTCCCATCAACAAGACCTCCCATGCATCACCAAAGGAAATAACATCCTGCTCCAACTGTGCAAAAGGATCATCTCTATCCAATTCACTTGAATTATATACCGAAGACCCTTGGGGTGGACAATAACATCCAGCAATGTATACGTTGCCAAATTGGCCTGGCACAGTAATCCAAATGCATTGCAGAGTTGCCTTTGAAAAAAGGATTGTAACTAAATGCACAAATTCATGCCTAATAAAGCATGCAATGCCACCATAACTCTTGTATCTCCATCCCTTTTGGGGATCAAACAGAATGGTTGCATCATCTTAAAACCATTAATTTCAGGCAGACCAAATTCCTCATGCTCACGTGTCTCAAGAAAGAAAACAATATCTACATTTGCAAGTACACTACTCATAGTAATTATTTTGCCCTGTGTCAACACAAACCATTACATCCAATACTTCTAAATAAATTCCCCCTAAAACCCCCTTTGGTTTGGGAGCATATTCACACGGGGGGTGACTCCGGGCAACGAGAGATGTTGGATGGGCATATTAAGGAGTTATGCTTTGATTTGGACCGTAGATCGCGATCCTCGTTTGTGGGGTATGCTCGTACAAGTTTTTTTATACTGTATAACGGGACTTGCAAAATACTATAAGGTTTGGGGCAATGTACTCAATGGTGTTGATTTCATACATGTATTATACTGTTTTAGAGGGTGTGAAAGGGACTCTCGCTGCCCTACATCACCCCCCGTGTGAATATGCACCCAAACCAAAGGGGGTTTTAGGGGGAATTTATTTAGAAGTTTGTGTTGACTAAAATTTTTTTTGGCCCCTTCGGGGCCTTGGGGATGGTGTAGAGAACGATAAACAAAGTACACAACATCTCTAATGCTATTATAGATATATGCAAAACTCATAAGCATATGCTTATTCTGGAATTTAAATTACCAAATAAAATAAAATAAAAAACAATATATACAGTTTATGTGCTTCAATAAGGGTATCTTCATTTATGTGCCAGTCGAACAGCCTGCAACCCTTATGATATCACGTCAACAGCCATTCTCATCATGCTTAACTGCACGTAACAAAAAACAAACAGTTGAATGCACAATGCATGACTATAGGGACATGATAACATAGTTGAAAATTGATAAGAAAGTGGGGCTATGATACTAATAGTTTATATTTTAAAGTGCTAAAAGTGGTAGGAATAATAATGGTGGAATACGAGAGATGTTATCAATCATTGGTAGGGAGACAGAAACGGCTTTGGGTGATGCAAGTTAGGGAGGCGCATGCGGATGCATGTATGAGGATCATGATATGCTTCATGAGGTTGAGAGAAGACAGGGCAACCCCATTGAAATCCAACTATGGGGAGCATGCATTCTGAATAAATTTCTTAATTTTTGCAGCGAGTAATACTAATTGATCGATGTGGGGAGGGTGTGAAGTTTTAATAAAAGGGTTTTGACCCAAATCCGACATAACCGGGATAAGATTGTATGTCTTGCAGCACCACAATGACATGGCTTAAAGATAATGCATGATTTACCTTATCCAAATCTTAGAATAGACAAAGGGCAGAAACAAAGGCGGGTTTAAAACCATGAAACCAATACCTTGTAAAAAAAAACCATTATGCTAACTGAAGGAACATTAAAAAACAAATACCTTTAGTGTGAGCAAAAATCTACCCGTGATAACCTTTCGTCAGCAAAAATCCACTCCGACAACAAGAATCCAAGAGGGCAAGTACACATGGCACATGCACACACATGCACATGAACATGCACATCCACATGCATACACATGCACATGCACATGCACATGCACATGCACAATGTTCATGCACAAACACATGCAGAGGAAGACAACCACCCTCGGATTGTTTCAACTAACGAAAATCAATGGCCCATAAAGGGTGCACTCTAGAAATACTATTTAGTACATCTCGACGAATACAACAACAAATCATAGAAAAACCATATGAAAAAACGTATAAAAATCTAAAAGTAACCCCCTGTTATTATGCTAGATATTTGATATTCCAACACATCACCCTGGCGGTGGGAAATTCCTATGCTATGCCCTCACTAGCAGCATCATCCACTACTACTCGTCCCTTCCTCCAAACAGCCTTCTGACCCTTCTTTTTTGCTTCCTTGAACTTCAAGATTCATTTTTATGTTCTTCATATTGATCTTTTGTCATATCTTCATTCACTTAGCCCCCCTCGCCCTTTAGCATTGTCTTTTTCCTTAGTATTTCCATCTTAGATCCTCTATTTGCAAATTTGACCACAATATGCCGGGCATTTCCAGTAGGCTTACCAACCCTGAATGCCTCCAAAATTCTACAATCCTCACATTGCATTTTTTCAGAAAAGAAAGTGCTCACCTTAGATGTAGTATTCTCCTTTGGCTCTTCTAGAAGACCCACCAAACGAACATTTAGAGCTCGGTTGTGCTTATCTTGTTCCTCCATGAAAGCTGCAAGTGTTTGATTGTGTTGTTCTTGGGCTGCCATTAACGAAGATAGTTGTTGCTGCAATTGATATGTACTATCATCTTCTTCTCCGTCGGTGCTGGAATCATCATCACTATGCACCTGCGCCATTTCATTTTGAATCTGCCCCTTAAAATCAGAAAATTCAGACCTCATTTGACTCTTGAAAGCCTCCAATTCTTTTATTTTTTTTATTGAAGGCAGGATATTTATAATTATATAAAAATGGTACAATGACCTTATTACACGCCTCTTAAGGCTAGATGGGAAGAATTAACACCACACCCAAATCTAAAGGGTAGGTGAAAGAAACAGCATGACTTAGTACTTAATAATGACCATTTCTACATCTTCTCTACTACAACTAGTACTATGACGGACCAACATACAGGTCTCCGCTTCATCCCAATAGCAATAGATACTATAGGAAGAGCCCTTATCTTTCCACCTGTCAGGAGTTCTTCACATAACTCGTCAGCTTGGGTGTCAAGAAGCTTGAAATCCAAGGGCAGTATCATTTTCTTCAACCAGCACCAAAGGAAGCTCCGGCCGGACAACATGGTGTACCAGCGGGGTGCCTCCTCCGCCATGCTGCATCATCCATGGCTCCAACTGGTCAATGTAGAGGCCGAACAATGTTGGTCAATGTAGAGAAATGCGAGAAGGAATATCTCCCTCCTCAAGCTTGCGTGGATCAAGACTGCAGTCCTGGGAAGCTGACTTCTATCACTACAAGAGGCTACCCATTTTTCAGCACTTTAATAGCACCAAAACCTTCACAAAGTGCTAAGTGATATAACTAATGCACATTAATGATATTCAAAGTATGCCGATACTACCAGTGACAGGATTCTATCATCTATACCATCATCAACATCATCATAAATAATGTCAACAATTATATCAGTACTAAATAATGACAATATATGTGCTATTAAGTGAGTCATGCATAATACCACATATTGCATCAAATTTATCATCATTTATTGCTGCAGTGCTGTCAATGCCAATATAAGTGCTATAGTTTATGTCAGTTACACTATCACCCA
>JAANSK020245743.1:0-13800 GCA_011763485.2 Isoetes engelmannii
CGAGGGAGACGGGGTCCAATGACACGTCCGGTTCTTCCCCTCAGTCTTGATAGGTATCAAGGATGCTGAGGCAGACGAACGGCCCTTGATTGGCTTGCTAGGCCAGTAAGGGGGAATGATCCAGCTTCTATACGGTGGGGGCACCATAGATGAGTTGGGTACGTCACAGTGTCCCTTCGAGACTTGACATAATCAGCATAAGATTCTGCTGGAGGAAAGTCGGCGTGGACCAGTTTAGCCAAGGCTATATAGACGTCGGTTTGAGTCTGAGCCTGATTAGCTGAATTGAGCGCATCCTGAAGTCGATTTTGCAAATCCTGGATACGACGATCCTTTTTGGTAACATCATGGGTAAGCTCGCAAACTATTCTTGAAGCATGTGAAGCACGTGAAGGAGAGGCCCATGTAGTGGAGAGTGTGAAATTCAGGCTGACAATCTTTGCATCGTCCATAATTTTCTGCTTTTGCATTTCCTGAAGCTGTGTTTGCAAGGCCTCAGCATGACTGTGAACATTTTCCAGCTGTCCTTCCATTTGAGAGGTACGAATGTGGTAGATTTTTGGCGTGCTTCAAAGTTGTATATGTCAGCTTGCGGTGCATGATAAAGGGACTGAGCATCTTCTAGGGCCTTAGCATGCTCAACAGGCGAGTCCTAAGACTATCCAGTTCTGCCTGTAAAGAAGCATGAAGACTTTTTGACTGGGTCTTGGCAGTATTAGCAGCACTAACCTCCTCAGTGTGCTCAAAACAAGGCCATGTTGTTGATGCATTTTTCTTCCAATAGTGTGGCTCTGGTATTGGCTTGTTGGAGCTCACGGGTCAAGGCATCTGCAGCATCCAGGTGGTCCTTGACGGAATCCATCAACTTATTTTGATACTCACTTAACTGGAGAGCTCTCCACATTCTATTCATATTGGTACAGAACACCACGGGGAGGCATGGGTTGAGCACAATGTTCCTTCCTTTAAGAAGAAGCAGCCTTGGACTGAGCATATAGGGCTTGAAACACGACGTTGTGGAGAAGTGGTGTCAGAGTTAACATGTATGACAGCAGAAGGGTGCTGGCGTGAAGGTTGGCCCTAAGGTTGAAAAGTAACCTCCTGCTGGAATTGTTCCTAATGAAGATTTCTTACTGCACTAATAACAGTATCCCTAGTCATGGATCCAGAGAGGCATGAGAAAAACTGGCTGACCGAAGGAGCAAGAAGAAAATGTTCCACAATAGCTTGCAGATGAGCACCAAAGTTAGTTTCAGTGCTGGAATTCTGAACTTTGTGTAATCCTTCAACTTCTTCATAGAAGACGTTGAAAAAGCAACTGACCCAATCAATATGCGACTCTAAGCGTATGGCAACCATAGCCGTATATTATAGAACAACTTGTTAAGCTGAGTGTTCTTGACCGAGTGGCCATAGAATTGACACCATAAGAATTTAACAAAAGAATCATGTGGCTTAGCAAAAGTAGTAAGCCTTACCTCAATGGCGGCATATGCTGAAATGCCATAGACATAAACATCAAATATTAAAAGATCTATGGTGCTTAGAGCAACTTAGGGTTGTGGAAGCCGAAAAACATGTGCCAAAATGGCATGTGTGAGAGGCATGGTTTTTCCCTCTTTTGAAGTTTGATAACCGCCCTCTACCCAAACCAGATTAGCAACAAACTAAGAAAGTTGCGCAGGGTTTGGAGTAGGCAGTTGGCCTGTGCAAAATCTTGAAGGCCAACACTATTGACAACTGCTTGATCTTGCTGAGAGAGGACCATAATTGAGGCGCTAGAAAACTGGAGACTGGCGAATGCCTCTGGATCGACCGGACCATCAGAAAAAGTAGTGAAGCGAGAAGAAGAAGCCATAGCAGAAAAGTGAAGAAGTGTCGGCGCGAAAGACGGAGTTGAAGAAGAATGAAGACGATGAAGGCAGTAGGGTACGCACCTGTTCAGAAAACCTTCTTATAGATCCAAGAGTGAAGAAATCATGTGTTTAATGTTGCATGCCTTGGCGAATTCTCGAAAAGCTGGCCAAGGGACGGACAAGATGAAAACTCTGGACGGTGAGATATGTTCCACGTGTATAGCATAGACTTAATGATGAAGAAAACTAGCGTGAACGGAAGAGCTGCAGGCGTAGTTAATAACGACAACTCGAAAAAGTTACTGTTAAAAGAATAGTCTTCAAAAAGGTTTGTGGTTAAGTACAGAAATTTCATAAGATATCGCCTAATGGGGATATTTCGCAGATGACAATGGAACATGCTCGAATTAAACCATGGCGGCACCAAATGCCAGCAAAGTAGGCGGTGAGTACTATATAAGAAGGACTTCAGTCCGGAGGAGAGCACACCCAGCAGATGCGTTAGCAGAGAGCATACCCAGCAGACTCAGTAGTAGATACCGGAGCAAAATGGCCAACAATATTGTGGACGTGAGGAGCACCATGCGGCCAACTGTTATGAGTGGCTTACTTGCCAGATGAACTATATGGATCTCTTTCGACTAAAGAACCGAGGCATCCCTATGGATGGTTGGTTGTCCAGTTATGCCGACATGCCTGATGATCTGGACAGTGTGTATATGGATGTGATCATGCACCTGTGTTACTGTTCCAACGAGGGGTACATCATTGTACGCGCGACTGTTGCACCAAATGCAGAGATGTATATGGGACGATAAAGTAGGCCGGAGGATGTAAAAAAGCCAAGCGCCCCTTTTGTCTTTTTTGTAAATTTTAATGTCTATAATGAAAAAATCATTTTGGTCACAAATCTTGTTCTTCTTCTGTATCTGTGTCGTTGTCTGAGTCTCTGTGGAAATCTTCAGTTGTATGAAATAATTTTAACTGGAATCCGTTAACCAGAGATGGTAAAGGTGTCCCATCCAATTCCGTAAGCTAGAACATACTAGGTTTCACCACTTGATCAATTTTGTAAGGGCCAAGCCAACAAAACTTGAGCTTGCCTAGATGATTTTTGTATCGTGAATCATAAAGTAGGACTAGATCTCCTTTTTTGAACTGTTTGTTCTTCATCTTGTCATCATGCCAAGTTTTTTCTTAACTGATTTCCCGCCAGAACACAGAGATAAGCATCTCTGCGAAGTTCATCCGATTGTTGAAGTTGATAGACTCTTTCCTTTAATGCAGCAGGAGGATTATGCATGGTGGCTATATACCTGAAAACGAAGAGTGCGTAGCACATACTCAAAAGGCACGAGAGCTTCTAGGCCATAAACAAGCCTGAAAGGAGTCTGACCAGTAGCAATCTTATAGGTGGTATTATAAGCCCATATAATTGTAGGCATTTTTTCGTGCCAATCTTTCTGAGATGCATCACAAATCTTCTTCAGAATGTTGATGAGAGTCTTATTGGTACTCTCAGCAAGTCCATTGTTTTGTGGATAATAAGGCATGCTTTTTCGATGATGAATATGGAGATAGTTCGTGAGTTCCTTGATAGTATGGTTGACAAAATGGACTCTACGATCACTCACAAGTTCCGTAGGACAGCCAAAGCGTGTGATAATATGGGTATACAGAGCATGGGCCATATTGACTGCCATGTTGTCTGGCAAGGCACAAGCTTCGGCCCACTTGGTAGCATAATCTGTCAGTACCAAGATGTACCGTGCATGAGAATGTTGAGCAGGAGGATCAATAGGACCGATAAAATCCATCCCCCACTTGCTGAGGGGGAGTGGCATGGTGACATGCGTCAAAGGGAGAGCATTCCGTGCCGCGGGTCTTCCTACTTGTTGACAGACATCACAAGTGCAGGCGTGAGCGTGCATTCTTGAACAGTGTGGGCCATAATATCCTGCCAAGAGGATTTTCGTGCTGTATTATTATTGCCAAAATGGCCACCGCCCAAGTCTTCATGGGCGTGGCGCACAATATCTGGGATTTTATGAGGAAGGACACAATGTCTCAAAATCATGTCCTTACCTTGTTTATATAGATGATCGGAGACCATGATGTAATCTCGAACGTCATGAAGAAATTGTCGACGACGGGCTCTGAGCTTCTCAGGAGAGAATGTGGGATCTTTCGTGGGAAGCATGCTAGTCAACAAGTACTGCGCATAGTGATGAAACCAGTGTTGGCGTGGCCATGACTACGAAAAGTTGAGCATCTGAAAAGGCATCCGAAACACCTGAAGAAGGGTCATCTGTGTGGATGAGCAAAAGATAGTTAGAACAATATGAGACTTCCCTGGTTTGTGGATAATCTCAAATGGTGCAAATTCTTGCAACAGCAAGAACCGACATGCAAATTTTACTCGTGGGCATGGTTTTGTTGATCAAGTACAAAAGAGCTTGATGATCCACAAAAAACTTATACTGACTGCCAAGAAGATAATGCTGGAACCGTTTGATACAGAAGATGAGTCCCAAGGCTTCTCTTTACATGGCAGAGTAATTCTTCTCTGCAGGATTGAGTTTCCTACTAGCGAAGCGAATGGGGCGATCTTGGCCCTTGTAATATTCCTGAGAGTGAACAACACCAATAGGAAAGGCAGAAACGTCAACATGTACATGAAAGGGCTTATCCATTGAGGAGGGACAAGTACAAGTGCTTGCGTGAGCAACACTTTAATTCCTTGAAGGCAGCATCCGCGTGGGGGTTCCACACCCAATTGGATTTATCGCCTGTGAGTTTGTGAATAGGATCAGCTTTAACAGCTAATCCGGGAATACAAGTGGCATAATAGTTGACTTCTCCTAAAAAGGAACGAGTCTCCTTGATATTTGTTGGAGGCTGAGCTTTAAGAACACAGCTGATCTTGGTTGGATCCGCGGTAATTCCATGTTTGCTGACCACGTGGCCTAACAAAACACCAGAGGTGACACGCTAAGTACACTTCTCTGGGTTGAGACTGATACCAGATTCCTCACGATTCTAGAAGACCAACTCCAACTTAGAAAGATGAGTGTCCATGGTGCTGTAGGCAGAAAAATCATCTTGGAAAATCTGTAAAAAGGGATCATCCTTCATAAATCTTGAAAGACGGAGAGCATGATGAGCTAAAAAGTGGACGAAGAGTTTGATAACCCAAAGGGAACAACTTTGTAAGCAAAGGTTCCCCACGGCGTGGTAAATGTAGTCTTCAACTGATCCACAGGTTTGATGGAGATCTGATTGTAGCCAGAGAAACCATCCATGAAGGAATACATTTTGTGACCAGCAACTTTCTCCAAGACTTGATCCGTGAAGGGTAGCGAAAAGTGATCATGCTCCGTTGCCATGTCGAGTTTTCGATAATCTACGCAAACACGAATCTTTTCGTTGTGCTTCAAGGCAATAACTATGGGGCTCACCCATTCAGAATGTTTGACCTCATAAATAAGTCAAGCAGCGAGGAGCTTATCAATCTCTGCCTTTACTCGGTCACGATAATTTGGGTTGAGCCTATACGATTGTTGCTAGATGGGGCGAGCATAAGGTTTGGTAGGGATAGTGAGTTCTCCCCAAGTCTTTCTTGATGCCTCGTAGATCCTTATAGCTCCACGCAATAATGTGTTTGAGTTTCTTGAAGAGGGCTAGGGCACGGCTCATATAGAGCTTAGGGAGACCGACCGCTAAATGGATGGGTTGATCTTGTCCCAGATCCACAATTCTGACCTCCGTCATCTGAATATGAGGGACAACATCTTCCTCAGTGACTGTATGTGCCGGTGGTGACAATAAGACTGGCGGTTTGGCACTAGCCGCGTGGAAAAAAAAAAGACTGCTCTATATCCACTACGGATTGTTTGAGCGTGACCTCAATATCATCAAAAGAAGGGTGATGCGTGTCTTCCTCATCCGGAGGAATGACAACTTCACTTGATTACAAGGAGTTAAGTAGGGATCGATCAAAGCTGCAATTGCATCGTCATTGTCCAACGTCATGTTGCCCCAAGGGTCAGCATACTCAAAATAAGAAGAGAGAGGCAAGCCCGCAGGGGGAGCTTGAACTTGAAACGTAGGCTGAATTTCTTCTGAATCACTATCAGACAAAGAAGGTTCAGCATGCTTGCATAAGCTTGAAAATACTTTCATGGACTTTGGGCATAACGTGGAGCATAAGGTTTTCCAAATCGGGAGCACATCAACTGCAACGGCCAGTTGTGTATCTTGAGGGACCAAGGCATAAGGGCATGTACTCTGTGCCTAGCGTGAAACAATGCCAATCCAATTGGAAGACTGCAAAGGTGGATTTAGAGCATTGTAAATTTCTTTCTGGGCCTGTTGATCCAAGGGAGCCTGAGTATGAGCCTGATGAGGCTGGTGCTGTCGTGATGGAGCCCTTGGTGGCTAGCCGAACTGGGGGCGTGGTCCTTGTTTGCCATTGGCGGCCCAGAGTTGATATGTTGTAAGTCGAACAGACGTGGTCAGGTTGGTGCCTGGAAGCTGAACTTGTACTTGAGGGAGCTGAGGACACATAGAGGCCATAGAGGTAGCGTGATCCCATTCATGACAGTGATAGCACTGGACCTTGGCAGTATCAAAGGGCTGGTGTGAGGTCTGGCCCCATGACTTTTGATTATGTTGTTGTGGTTGCTGCGGATAGTGTTGAGGTTGTTGATATTGCTGAGGTGTTGTTTAGACTTGAAAGACCATCTTTTGCCTGAAGGACATGGGATGGGCTCACGTGCATTCCTCTGTGGCGTGATTAGCCATGTTGGAACGTTTACAGAAATGAGGTCCATTTAAAGAGTTACACTCATTTGCCAAATGACCTTGATATTTGCAGATGTGGCACCAAATTTGGTTGTGTTGTTGTTGATTCGCTTGCTGCGGTTGGGCTGAATTCTAAGGGATCAAAACTTGCTGCATAAAGGGAAGATTTTTAAGAGGAACACCACGAGTGGACACATTAATAAAATGATTGATAAGATCAATGGCATGCTCCAGAGAAGTAGGGCACAGATACTCTGTCATAATACGAATAGATGGAGGCAGTCCCTGGAGAAACCAAACAAGGATCTGACTTTTGGTAGAATACTCCTTAAGTTTGCTGACTAAGATAAGCATTCGGTCAGCAAAATCCCATGCAGATTCAGTGGGTTGCTGACGGAGATCATTGAGTTCCTTTAACAACTATTGTTCATCAGCATAAGAACCATAATGTTCCAAAAAGACTGTCTTCATGTCATTCCAATAGCTCTTATTAGCCATGACCCATTGGTGTGGTGCTCCATGCAGCATGATCAAAAAAATGTGAAACTTGATCTGCGGCTGAGCGTGTCCATTAAGGGTGGCCAGAGCTTCAGATTCTTTCATATGAGCTTCTGCGCTTTGCTCAAGCATAGGTTTGCCTTTAACACTACAAAAAATAGGGTAGTTGAGCTTGAGATTCAAACCAGCATAGGTCGTGGAAACTGTGGAAACCAATGGATGACCTACTGCATAAGTAGTGGTGCGTAATGGTGGCTGACTGACCAAAAGAACCTGCTGGTAATTCGAAGGGCTAGCAGGAGAAACTTGGGGCAAGGAAGTGAAAATTTGAGGGAACGGAATACCCGTGGAAGCAGAAAAGGTTGGAAGTTTTGACTCTGTGGGTTGATTAATGGGATTCCCTTCCTCATCCAGAGGGACATCCCCAAATTGTAAATATTTAGGGGTGGATTGAAAGAAGGCGAAGTCTGAAAAGTAGTAACATACTCAGGGCCAAAAGAGACCTGAGGATAGCCTATAATATGTTGTGGTGAAATGGGCTGCGATGTTAGAGGAGTCTGCTGTAGAGAAATATGAATGTAAATGCTCTCATAGGTCTGAAAGTACTGGCGAGGCGACTGAGGTTGAAAGTAGTTGTGGCAGTATGGTGGAGAGGTCGGCCATGAAAAAGCCCTTGGTGTATGGGGCACAGAATGGGCATGTGATCTGGGACGTCCACCTTCAATATCATAGTTCATAATGAAAATGATCCCGAGCAGCCTCCCTGCGCTGCTACCGATCAAGGCGCACAACAACTTGTTCAAGGAGTTCCTCCTGGGTGAAAGGTCTAGCTGCCATCCTGGAGAAAGAAAGAACTTAAACCAGAAATCGGCGACAGTGTTTTGGATTTGGGTCTGGGATCTCCTGCAAGACAGCCCTATCTGACATTCTTGTTCCCCTGTATGTATTTGTTTTCTCCACCTCTACTGGAAAATCTGGGGTCTCATGGTCGATGAAGCCATCCACTCTCTCGTTCTTCTTGAGCAAAGCTAACAATTCGTCTGGTCGGTACTCATGTGCTTGACAATGTGGCAAGTGCTTGATGTCGTTCAGGAACAAACACTCTTCGCCATGGATCAGAACTGGAGTCAGGCTTGTGATGCCCAATCCAGAGTCTTCCTGACCAAAAAGGTTGTGTTGGTGCTGAATTTGAAGTTGCATCTGCCTTGGTTCCTCCTCTTCGTCCGAGGGGATGTCCACCATGTCCTCCACATCATCTGCCTCTTAATCTGCTCGATGCTGTTGCTCTGAGACATTCTGTTCATATTGGAGAAAAAGTTGTTCATCCTCTGTGGAATCTATGGGAGCAAGGTCAATGGCTGGAACAGGGGTTTGGCCTATGACATTTTCAGATCTATAGCTGAGGAAAATGGCTAAAGCAGCAGTTAGGGTGAAGTATCTAGCACCTTTACTGTTCATGGTCATGTAATCAGGCATACGGTTGGCTCTGTTCTATAATGCCTTCATGACATTAGGAACTTCTGGCAAGGCTTCAGCAAGCTTGGTCTTTGGTACCCAAAGACCACCATAGGGATGAACAACTCTAGCATGAGGTTGTACCCTAGCATTAAATTCAGCCATAATATCATGGTAATAGGGAGTGGCAGACACAATGGCTTCTAAGTCAAAAGTCTGCTGGAACACTTGGAAAACTTGATCTATGGGGACTTGCTTGACATGAGCAGTGGTGTTGTACCAGTTGACAAAAGATTGTGGAGCCATAGAAAATTTGAAGGAAACTGTACCTTGGATGAGCAGTAGCGCCTAAGGATAGCTTGAAAATCGTCTAACTGAAAGGAGCAACTTCTCCAGGTGGTGACATGCACAAATGAGGCCCTAATATATAAAAAAAAGTGGGCCCTAATTTTGGCAAGCTTCTGAGGAAAGTGGGCTTGTACTGGGTTAACTAGGATATTCTCTAACTGGGACATTTGCATTCGACGACAAATTTGCATGGAAAAGTTTTGAGGATTCTCACTTAGCGCCGAAGGCACTTGTGAGAGTCTCACAGAGGCCATTTGCGCTAGGTGGGAGTCATGGGGGTCTTTCTAGGGAAAAACTGGCTCAATTTAGGTTTTGGATAGCAAGAACAGAAAAAGAAGAAGCGCCATTACTCTCCAAAACCCACTAAGAGCCAGAAACGGGAGCAATGGAAGAAGAGGGCACGCAAGGCACGGGGCAAGGCTGCTGCTAAGGAGCCTGAATCCTCTGCCTCTGGCAGCCAGCATAGGGAGGAGCAGACAAAGAAGCAGAGGCCGAGCTGGAACACACAAGGGAATTTGAGAAGCCTGTCGATGAGAAACAAATATCGCGGGCCTAGCTCGAAATCCAACCTCTTCCTTCATATGTTGATCTTGGCAATACACTGGATATCCATCCTACAGCTGCCATCACACAATTATTTCATCAAGGTCACCTCTGGTTGCAAAATCTGCAATCACAGTGGGGTCTGCTATTGTTAAAAAACCAGGAGGTTGAGTTGAACGCAAAGGAACTTGAGCGCATCTCTACAGAAAATCAAACACTCAAAATACAACTCCAAAATGTCAGTGCTCACATTAATAAACTGCAAGCAGATTTCCACGACTCTTGACAGTCCGGGCACAGCAAGCAGCAACCAAAGAGGTGGCCCGTAAAATGACTGACACTCAGGCCACACTGCTGCTTAAATATGAAAATCTGAAGACACAGCTCGCGGAGATCAATGAAAAGCTCAAAACCGATGCCGACGCCTATACAGCTCAGCTCACCATCTGCAAGGAAACGATAGATAGAGAGTCCTCCCGTGCAACAGCACAGAAGATCAATTGACCACGCAAGTGGCTGGTCTTCAGGCTCTCACGACCACGGCTCAGTCACTTGTGGAGTCACAAGGGAATGTAGCTGAGCTACAGAAGTCCCTCTTTGCAAATGCTCCTGCTGATACGGTGCCCAAGGCTATACACGACAATGTTCAGGCCAGGCATGATACTCTGCACACCACATCCAAAACCAAGATTCGTGCTCTTCAGGCAGATCTTGATCATGAGAAGAAGATGGTTGAGGATTACGAGAGCTTCAATTCCGAATTGGATTTGAAGTACAACAACTTGATCTCCTTCATGGAGTCAATGCCTCAACTTCTTCCCCCAGCTGCCAACTACAAAATTCATATCACTCTCAGGCAACTGGAAATCCAGACTACGTGGATTCAAGTCGGCGGTCACATCAAAAATCCTGTCTCCACAACCTCATTGGTTCAGCACTGGCCACAGCTCACGATGGCTCAGCAAGCTTTATTTTGCACCATGGTGTATTATAACCTGCTTTATCTTGAAGACCCAATTTAATGACCACACAGCCAATGTCTTATGTTTACTGGGACAGGTTAAATCAACAGTTCGTCATCAATGATCAGGGCTCACAATAATGCATGAAAGACGGCCTTTGAACATAATGTGCCCCAAGATCTTCTCTTCAATCCTGCCAGTCCACTGCTGCACACACACCATATCGGGCCATGATCTACCAGACAGCCAAGAACAGGCTCCTGACATTGCTCCCAGGATGGCTTCAACTGACCCGGGACTCTGCAAGAACACTGGCAAATGACAGAGTTGAGTATGGCACAAATTTCTATTCAATACCATACAACTTATCTGCAACTTCACGACATTGTACGAGCTTCTCAGCAAGATGAACCTCAATGGGCGACCTGGTCTCCGGTTCCTGTACAAGGTCTTGTCCCACTCTCTAAATGGCAGCAGTTTTCTAAGTGGTATAATTTCATGGAGATGTCGCACATCAAACAATTTGCGCATCTCCATCCTTCAATCTCGGCCAGATGTCAAGCTCACCCGCTATATGCCTCTCGGAGCCAACTCATTCTGTCATGCAGGATGGCTATTGGCGGGAAGCTTTCATTGGACACAAAGACATTCAGACAGTATGGTCGAAGACCCCCACAGTAATTAGAGATGACCCGAGATTCGACCTACACTTCGTTCGCCGGCAGCCCTGGATGCCTGGACAAAAGCTGGATGAGCACCAAAACTAGATCTATATCCCAAATCCACTCGGTTGGGGCACTTATGCGACCATTATGCTCGCTCCGGAGCACTTTGCTAACCATGCGACGTAGTCAACAGACCCAGAAATCTACCAACAGGGTGTCTACTGCCTAGCATTGCATTATCTTATGCGGCAACTGGAAATCAATAACTACCAAGTATACCACTTCAATCCAAACGCGGATCTCTCCAAGTATGGTATCGAGGATCTCCTCCTCAGCAGGTATCGAGAAGTTATTGCTCTAGTACATGAAGTTTTTGAGGAGATGCTGTCGCACAGATTTCTTAATCGGCACCAGCAAGGCCATTGTGCATCTCACAAACCCAGGAGATCCTTCACGACGCCGGCACTTCCAGACTTACTATGAGCGACCAGTGTGCCCGCATAGTGACTTGGGGCATGCGATCAACTTCACCCATGGCACATGGCCTCCTCCAGAGAAGACTCTCTCCATTTTCAGAGAGCTGGACTTTTTTTTTTTTTTTTGGGGGGGGGGGAGAGAGTAAAACATTGATGCCACATCAATGTTATACAAAGCAAACCAGGACACGTCTATACGAAGGCCATAGGCATGATCCGGGGCATGGGAAGCAGTACGCCACAGACTCATAAGGCTGCTCCCAATTTTGAACACGGGCACGATTTTGTACCCAATTTTGAGCACGGGCACGATCCTGATTTTGGGCACGAATCTTGGCACGATCACAAACATGACGGATCCCACAGGCAGTTAGGGGTCCTTCTCGCTGCAACAACATTTCGTTTTCTGCAGATTGTGACCTCATTCAGTTACAACAACTTCGCCTAGTGGGCAATCATGTCACAATCATCAGACCATGATCTTGCTACCTATAAAAGACCCCACTCCAGATTGAAGAAGGGTCCGAGATTTTGGTCGCCCTTAGTTGCCGACTGTCTTGGTTCATATTTCCGCCTTCAGATTATTGATTGTCCTTTATCTTTTGTTCATGAGTTATTATCTTCAGACTTGATTTATTCCTCCGCTCGGATTTGAACGAAGTTTTTGATTATCTTCCTAGACTTGTCTAAAGCATTACAAGATTTATTGAACGTGCATGTTCTTGAGTTCTCAGATTTATTGAGTGTGCTAAGTTTTTCATAATTGTTCAAAGTTTGTTCGATTCACGTGCCTTAGTTGCAAACATTTCTTCAGTTATCTTGAAATCCCGCGTGACACTGAGCAGGCTGGTCCCTTGAGTATTCAAGTTCGCCAAATTTAGTGAATCTGCTCAGGATCATTAGCCCGACTCCCGGCCACTTAAATGTTTCATAAGAGGTATAACTCCTATAGTGAACTATAGCTCAGAGCTAAACCGGGCTGCAGAGCTCAGCAAATCCGGTCGGGTCCCCTGTTTGAATAAGTTGAGTTGCAGTTGTTAGTTACATGATTGTTCTGGCCTGTTGGTTGATTCGACCAAGTGTGTCTCTGATTCTTGCATATTAAAGAAGAAGAAGAGTTTTTAATGTCACGCCACTAGGCAGAGCTGGTCATATCCGAGTAGATCTGGCTTTGCAGTTTCTAAAATGGCCGGATAGATCTAACCTTGTTTGGTTGCTGAACCATAAAGTCCAGGCTTGTGCCTTCACCTGCATCTGCCCTTCTTGGCCATTGACATACGTACAGCCAAAACCTAATATGGTTTCTTTTGCTGAAACCTAATATGGATGCATTGTTTTCTTTATTTTAACCTTAGGCTAGACTTAAATTCCAGTTATCATATATGGAAACTCCTTTCTCCTTTGTCAACCAATTTCTTCATATTTATTCCGCATTTGTTATAAAATAGTTACCATAGATAGAAGATATAAACTGCATAACTGGCTTTTCTACCTTTAAGAATATTGTATGTTCATGTGAGCTAGATGGTCTTGGATTTCGATTTTATTACATTAGATAGTCTAGGGATTACTGTTCCTAGTGTTTGGATTCCAGTACCTACTTTATCAAGTTGTGTAAATGTTGTCTCATGTTCCCTTGGTAATGTATCATGGCTTGTTTGCTGAATTGTCATGGTAATACATGTGATGGAATATCATGGTGCATATGGCTTGGTTGTGGATGTTCTTTGACATGGTTGTCTCAGTTGTATATTCTTAAATGAACCTTCCAAAGAATTGTGCACTCCCAACTAACACATCGGGCTGGATGTGCGAAAGAGCGTTGAACCTGCCTCTTGGTGGAGCCTGAGAGGAAAGGTGGGAGTGTTCCCACGCATGGTCATTGCGTGACAAGCGAGGGCTGATCACCCCGCATTGTTCGATAGTAGCGGGTGGATTCCAATGAACACAGTTAATTGGCTTTGCCAATTGAAGAACTATTAGGAACAAATCGTAATGATGATGTTTAGTTGCAAATTGCCGTTGTTGTTGGATTTTGCGAATGTTTGACATGTCGCTGGGGTGGGGTGGGAACGGGGGGCACAACATCCCCAGGAAGAGCGGCTATGTCAGTGTTATGAGATGCATGTGGTAGAGGATGAGCACCATGCCCTCCAGCAGTGCCCGGCATATGCTAATGTCCGAGCAGCTCACG
>JAANSK020245754.1:0-13799 GCA_011763485.2 Isoetes engelmannii
ATGAGCCGAAATCACGAACGGCCAGGATTGATGCAGAGGTACTGACGTGTGTCAGTACGGTAAAAACGGGGCTCCCCAAACAGACCCCGTCGAAAAATGGGGGTGATTCCGGAGGCCGGTAAAAACACCTCCGAGATCACCGAAACCAGCGTAATATTATCCTCACCCTTTTTTTTAGCCTAATTTTTAGTTCGTGGATAAGTTTCTTTCTTTCTTTCTATTTTTTACTACACAGCAGGGAGGTGGAGCGCCCAAGGGACAACAATGCTTGGATGCATCAAATGCCTAATTTGTTGGCTCATTCGCCATGATTTCTTTTGGATTCCTTCGTCATGCCCTGCTCCTTCGCTATGTCTCTGTACTTTTTGGATCTATTTTGTCGCCATGACTTTTTTTTCCGCTCTGTTTCTTGGCAGATCATTCCCGTCCAAATTTTTCCCAGAGCCTAAGTGAGCAGATGCCCGATGTGCCAGAGGGGGCAACCTACATGCGCACAAAAAATACAACCCCGTAAGGACAAACTGGGCAGGCGCCCTATTTGCCTTGGGGATGCGAGTCTTGAATTCCATTGAGTTTGGCCTGCTAGCCACTAGAAGTTGACCCCTTGGTCCAAACTGGGCAACCGCCCTATTTGCTCTGGGGGTGTGAGTCCGGGATTCAAATAGGTTTGACACCTGTGACCAAACTGGGCGCGCGCACAGTTTGCCCTGAGGGCCCCTAGAAGCTGGGCCTTTAGACCAACCAGAAAACTGCCCAATTAGTGTGTCCATGCTGATGCTATTCATGTAACATGTTTTGTCTTAGGCCAGCATGTTAACGAAATTTGAATTTGCTTTGGCAGGTTGTATACCTCTTCAAGGATGGTCGAGCAGTGGGAAAAGGCGTTATGAAGGAGGCGAGGCTAAGAACATCCCAGATGGAGCTGTCAGTATTGGAGTTGAGGAAGTGTTTGGGGAGCACCACCCCCTTCTGTGGCCTACTCCAGATGCAAGGTTTTTGGGAGAAGCCAAAGGGTCCTTCATTTTGTGAAGGCGAGATGAAGTATGTGATTCTAATGCACAGATACGGTGCACAAGAGGCAGCGGCTAGAGGAGGACAAAGCACCACAACCGCTAACAAGATACATGCTCTTTGAAATGGACTGTGAAATTTGGCACTTTTGTATATTGTCCTTGCAAGAAAGGGTTTCGTGTCCTTTACTGGCCCAGACGATGCAGTAGGTGACCAGTTCTTAGGTTTGAAGCACGTAGGAGTTTCTGTTACCGAAGGTTTTCCCCTTCTGAAGGACGTGAATTCCCGATGTCCTTGTTTGCAAGTTCCTAAACCCCCCATGTTTGTTAGGTGGAATCCCTGATTGATAGAAAAATGTGTTCACTAGGTTCATGCCACGAGAAAGATATGTTCATAGTACTTGGTTCAAATCTTTGTTTTGTTTTGGTATGGGAAAAGTAGTTTTTTTGTGAAAAAATAAATTAAAAAAGCGAAAAAGACATTGACATTTCCAACATGTCATGTGAACCATTGGAAATAAATCCCCCCATAACACACCAAAACAAAGATTTGAAATTTGTTTTTGGTATGTTGCTTCAATTTTCTATGGTGCTTGTTTCCCTATTTTTCAAGATGGGTTCCATGGTAGCTTGCCACCATATACTTTTACTATTTTACTATTTGTTACCCTCACAAATGGTAGCTTATCTACTATATATTTTAACTGTTTGCTACCTTAAAATAAGGTTGTACCAATGAGAAAGCAGACATGCTAGTAGTTTAGTGCCATGTCACTAAGCATGAAGAAAATCTATTAAGTAGTTTGTGCTTGTCCAGCAAGCTATTACATAATGTATGCAAGAAAGAGCTCCATACACTTGCATGGTAAACTTAGACATCAAAGATCCATCTATGTGATGTCCCCACATCAAAGATCCATTTATCTGATGTCCCCACATTGGAGAATGGATATTATAGGTGCTACTGTGCAGCATTATTATAGGTTATACATTCCTCATTAGTACATCAAGAAGCATACCATCTCTGAAGCATGGGAAGCTATTGACTATACGTGCAGCTGTCAGGTTCATTACCTTGATACGACATGTGACATTTTTGCCAAGGGCATTCTGAACATGTGCTACTATTACGGCATTTCCACAAGGAGAGAGAACATTTTTTTGAAGTACGCCCTCAAAGATAAACGTGCACTTACTGCAAATGTCTACAGACAAGTTGATCAAACACCTATTCTCTTGAAAACCCCTAGAGTCTTTGTGTCGGAGCACCAATGTAATGTAACATCTGTCTTGAAGTCTCTTAAAAAGCCCACATATATGATATAGAGCATTCATTGTCATTATATGAACTTATGAATAAATCTCATAATTACCACCGGTCTCTCCTGGTGACAATAAGTGGCAAACACTTCATCCATTCACGAAAGACGAAGAAGCCACTATTTAAAACTCCATCAAGTCATCAGAGTCCAAGCAAATGGCAACAGTCCACCTCGATGCATTCACAATACAGAGCATACCAGAGGAGGAGAAGAGGATCTCATAATATCTGGAAATGTTTAGAAAATGGTCAAAAACATGATAACCTGATTCACATATAACATAAGAGCTGACAACTATTCAGCTGTTGTTGCGACAACCAAATGAAAAACCCATCAACTGCCGGAGTTGCTCTATGACCATCAATTTGGAGAAACTTTTATGCTCCAACACAGAAACTCCAAGGTGATGGCTTCTCCAAGGGCCATGTTTATATTTGTAGCTTAAACGTTCTACAAGCCTATCAAAGAAAATGGAAAGGTTGATGCCCTTACTTCCGCTTCTATTTTACTGTCCACACTTCAGTGATTCAAGGTCTTCTTTAAACATATCCAAATCTAAAAGCCCCTAATGATTCATCCTGTGCAGCCTCTTGAATTGCTGCTGCTCAGCTTTTCCTGGTTTGTTTTGTATTCATGGCTCTTTAGATGCTATGCTTCTTGCTGTACTATTATTTTTGTTTTCGGCTGCTACTGTGCCTGAGTATGCGCTCCACCTGTAACATCTGCGCTGCCAGTTGCCTGCACACCAATCACAGCCAGTTGTCTTAAGCTTCTGTATGTCCATGGCATAGGCGAGCAAAGGAAAAACCTAAAAGACCATTCTATTTTTATCTAGCCCTAAAGAACCGAAGGTTTTTTTAGCATGGTTTTTTTTAGCATTGTTCCTTTTATACATCAATGGTTTTGGCACAAAAAATACCCAAAAAGACCCCTTTTTATGATTAAAACATTATTTTTCACCAAAAACCGATATTTTTAACAAAAACCCAGTGTAATTTGCAATAGCGAACGTTATAAGCTGACACCAAGTCGGGACAAAGCCACCGCGATAAATGTTTTGTGTCACTAATTAACATAACCAATGGTACCAAGTATAACCATTGGTGTAGTCCCATTAAAAGAATTTTTTTTTTAACTTAATTTAATTCCCCGTGTGATCTTCAGATTGTCGATCAGCGCGGAAGGCATGGCATGGATGGTTAAAAAAGGGTCTCTTTCTCAAAACACAGAGGTAAGTCGATAGAATCTCTGCTTGCTGCATCCTTAGAATGGATAGTTCTTGCATTAACCCATTTCTGGTCAAAATGAACTGTGCTGGCGGAAAAAAGACCTTGAAAGATTTGCAATTTGAAATAGATGCGAACAATAAGCCCGAAAATGATACATGTAAATTATCCAGGAACTGGATACTCATCAATATCGTTCGATTTAGTCTGTCTTGCTTCAGATGTGGATGAGAAGGATCTTGCAGACGGGAAACGTGTTCATGAACACATTATGAGAGTTGGGCTAGATCAGCATAAGCTTCTAAGGAATCTTCTTGTTCAGATGTATGCCAAATTTGGAGCTTTGCATGAATCAAGAGCAATGTTTGATGATCTGAGCATGCCAGATCCGCATTCTTGCAACGCCATAATTTTTGGCAATATTCCAGCAAGGTTACTTTGATGAGGCTATGCATCTTCTTTATATAATTCCTCAACCAGATGCAGCTCTAGGGAATGTCATGATCAAGGCCTTTGCAAATCATGCTCATCTTGAAAATGCTGTAAAGAAATCTTTGAACATATATCTTTGAACATAGCAAAATCTATTCTCTTTGGTCTACAGGATATGCGAAACATGGGCAGCTCAGACAAGCCCTAAATTGTTTTGAGCAGATGCCAAAACGACAGCTATGCTCTCAGGGGTTTATGAAAACGGATATTTTAGTGAAGCCCTTGACTGACTTATAGAAATGCCTCAATGGAACATGGTTTCATGGATCGTAATCATTTTTTCTTAAACTTTATGATTTCTGCAAGTGTCAAGAAAGGCGAACTCCAAGGAGGCCATTTAAAATGCAGATCAAGAATGTAGTTAGTTGGAATGGCATACTTGCAGGCTACTGTCAGTGGCATTTGATACTTTTGAGCACATGCCTAAAAGAGACTTGGTATCATGGAATGATGATTCCGGCGTATGCTTTATAGAGACGATCTGCAAGTTGCACTGCAATAGCTTCAGCATATGCCAGGCATGGGAATATGAAGGACGCTCTGCATTTCTTTACAAATGTCTCAATCTGATGTGATCTCTGGGACTGCCATGATTACAGCTTATGCTCAGCAAGGTCTATTAGAGGAGGCTAGCCAAGTCTTTGAACATATTCGTTTGAGCGGCGTTGTTTCCTGAAATGCCATGATTGCAGCATATGCAAAGCAAGGTAAGCTCAAGGTGGCTCTTTAATTATCTGAACAGTGTATCATGGCCTGTGCAGAGCCATAATAAACCTTGCTTGATCAAACACAGATATCTATGCAGCAAAATACCAAATACAAAGCAATCTATATCATCAAAGAGAATACGAAGAGGAATGAAACAACAAAGTTGATCTAGTCATATATGGAAGACTCTTAGTTTTGTGCCATGCTACCATAATTTGAAGGCAATACACAGACTGTTCACCATGAACAGTAACATCACAGAGCTCCAATTCAGGCCAAAACAAGTATGTGCTCCACATTAAACACAAATGAATTGATTTTACAAGATCTGACCATTGCCTCATGTTATCTTAAAGATGGGTTTTAGAACTCTGATTCAGGCATGTAAGCAAGGTATAAACTATTGGATACCTTGATCATTAAAACCACATCTACTGCTACATTAAGAACAAAAGAGAAAAGCATCGACAAAGCATTTGGTCACAGATCAATTATTCAGACTTTTTTTTTATAATGGTTTTTCCCTTATGACATACTTATGATAGTAATAGTAAGATGTGGATGTGGATAGAGAGGCTAGTGATGAACACATTGGTAGTTTAGACATTTTTGCCAGCTGAGGCAATGGTGGCCACAGTAACCACAATTCCCTCTGCTAATCTTCAGATTATAACACTTTCCAGAACAGCAAGCGAAGCCAGAAGGGCAAGGGTGCCTCCAGTTACAAAGTTGCTCATTCAGTTCTCTACCAACATGAGCTTCATTCTCGGCTTCAGCAGCCTGCACCACCTGTTGGGCAATCATAAGGAGGAGAAGCACCGCGAATGCGATTTTACGATCCATGGCAAAGAAATGATTGAAATGAGAAGGATGAGGTTTGAAACAATTCAAGGTCTATTTATACTCACTCACATTTGGCAACCAACGTGCTCGGACATAGTCTAAGCTTATCCTGGCTGAGATGGGGACTATTAACTAAGTTGGCATTTTTTCCTGCTAGATGCTTCCTCTGGATATTTTTTATTTATGTATATTCTGGCATCAGAACTTCGCAGCAACAAACCTTTGGAGGCTAAGTTATCTCTCGATTAAACACTCAGGGTTACGATTTCCAGGAAACTTTTGAGGGATTTCTTCACGATATATTCCTGAAATCTAGCTTATTTGACATTTTCAATCTTGGAAATTACGAGCCCTCAATCCAACAAAGATAGGCCTGTTAGTCTAACGGTAACAGGCAGCCTCCAAAAAATTGTTGAACGTGTCTGATTGAACATAAAATATCCAAATTTCCAAGGAAGCATTACATACGGTTAGCCTCCATCTGGTAAGTTGGCTTTTTTTCCTACAAAAATAGTAGACGTGGCAGCCAGGATAGGTTAGAATTGGCCAATCATGTCTGAGCACGTTGTTGCCAAATGTAAGCAGTATAAATAGACCTTGAATTATTTCAAACCTCATTCTTCTGTCCTTCATTCAATTACCTCATTTATAAATCACATTTATCTCCGCCATGGATCGCAAAATCGTGTTCGCCGTGCTTCTCCTCCTTGTGATTGCCCAACAGGTTGTGCAGGCTGCTGAAGCCGAGAATGAAGCTCATGTTGGTAGAGAACTAAATGAGCAACGTTGCAACTAGAGGTACCCTTGTCCTTCCGGCTTCGCCTGCTGTTCTGGAAAGTGTTATAATCTGAAGATTAGCAGAGGGAATTGTGGCTACTGTGGCCATCATTGCCTCAGCTGGCAAAAATGTCTAAACTACCAATGTGTTCATCACTAAGCCCCATCTTCATAAGTATGTGATAAAGGAAAAAAAATCAATATAATAAAAAAGAATGAATAATTGGTCCTTGACCAAATGCTTTGTTGGCTTTGCATTCTTTTGTGGTTTTAGTTGCGCTTACATATAATTTTTAAGATCACATTTTTAGCTAAATGTAGTACCAATGCAGCAACTCTATACATTCTAATATAACGATTATTAAAATGTTGTGCATGGATTATATTATGTTTTTCAATATACCAGGAAGCGAACTAGGAGACTTGACAAACAACTTCTGCATCTAAGTGTTGATCTACCAAATATTATCAGAAGACCTCTGCACTGCAGCTCTCTTTTGCAATGTGATACGGAGCTATTTTCCACTTTATCTTATGCCTCCTAGGACCACGAATCTGTCATGCTAATTTTGTCCAGTTTGGCTATGGCAGAATGGAGAGAAGAATTTTGTGTATATTATCGCCATCTCCATATCAATCATGTAGATTCGATCCGTCAAAATCGAGACCGAATCAGGGGTTTTGGGCCAAAAAATAATGAAAGGAGCCTACTTGACGAGATTTAAAAATGTTTTGATTGTATGTTTCTTGTTACCATTGAAAGCTCTAAAAACACGCCTCCTTCTTCGAACACTTAGGTACTCCAAACACTGGGTGCTCTTACACCCTAGAGAAAGAGGGCACACTCTTTATCTAATTTTGACAATCTTAGATATCATAGATTACACAATTAAATAACTATTAATTCATTACACAAACGCATCATTATATCACTCATATATTATACAATGATCTTTAAAATTTAATAACTAAAACTGGATCTTTCTTGATCCTCTTGACGAACTAAAAAACTTTGGGTACATTGGTGACTTTCTTGGCACGGATAGCATACAAGTTGGAGTCAGCATACAAATTGGACTCCTCCAAGTGTTACACGATCTCTGCGTCTACTACTTCTATGAAGAACATTCAATGTAGAGGGTGTTACCTTCATGCCGAAGCATAAATTCTCTGACAAGTCTCTTAAAGAGCATTGCCTTATCTACTTGGCGAACTGAGAAACTTTGGACTGGTGACTTTCTTGGCATGGATAGCATACAAGTTGGATTCATCATACAAATTGGACTCCTCCAGGCGTCACACGACCTCTGCATCTACTATGAAGAATGTTCAATATAGAGGGTGTTACCTTCATGCCGAAGCATAAATTCTCTAACAAATCTCTTGAAGGGCATTGACTTTACTGTCCCTCTCTAGTATTTCTCCACATCTTTCTCTCCTAGGATTTTTGCCTGCAGTCTCTCTCTTTGGAGTTAGTCCTACAGTCTATTGCTCTAGCGCCTTGCCTATAATGTCTCTCTAGGATTCTCCACATAGCCTCTCTCTAGGCTTCCTGCCTACAATTCCTCTTTGGAGTTAGTCTACGCAAATGGCACATTTGGCCTGTACAATGTTCTTATATAATTTGATTGGCATGCTCTACGTTGTATTCTACTCAGTAATCAATAAAATACAACACATGAGCATCAAAGCAAAGAACATAGTCAAAGTACCAAATCATCATGACACATAGCTCCAAGACAATGGGTAGCTGCACATAGGTCCCGTTAGCAGCAAATGCCCAGCCAGCTTACATTCCAAGCTCTGTAGCGGGGGGTGGGGTGAACCTCGTATGAGCATACCCTTCCAGCCCACGTCTAGCGCTGGAACCTCTTACCATGGGAGTTCACAAGAGTTGACGTGCATCCACACCAGGAAGCTACGCCTGTGAGGAAGTCACGCCCAGTGTCACAGAGCACAAACACATAGAACATAGAACATGAGTAATGCCGGAGCAACCCAGGCCACCGAATTTGGAAGCCCGACCCCGGAGGATCCAATAGACATCAAATACCAAGACAACTGTGAGACAATATAAAGACCATAACATGTGATGTTCATTAGAATATTTACCAACATGTGCCTAGATCTTTCCTCTGTCGAGGTTGCCCATACAACCTACTCATGTCGAAGTAGCCTAGCTTACTGATGAAGATCATGATGGTAGTCTAAACATGTCGATGAAGTCACAAGCATAGCAATCATATTGATGTTGATCCATCAACTATGCCCTTCACTGAACAATTAGAGATACTAACATTCCAGTCTAAAAAACATACCTTGCAACCATTTTGCCTATGAGGAATACTTCATTCTATACCGTCTATCCATTCCCATGATACTTATTTTTCCCTATGCACAAGGCCATAGTATAACTTGCTTTATTATGTCAATACTGCACCACTCCATAGTCGCACTCAGAAGCCCCCATAATCTTTCTATGACTCTCTTGGCCAACTGCTCAATCTCATACCTTCAAAAGTTCCATCTCAATAGCTACAATTAAATTATTAGCTATGCTTTATAATATTTCATATAAGGACCCACCTTCTTTAGCTTTGAATTTCATTTATAACACCGTAAACGGTCCACAGAGAACTTACTTATCCTTGATGCCAAACTTACTTATCCTTGATGCCAAACTTAATTATCCTTGATACCAGACTTAATTATCCTTGATGTCGTGTGGTCGTTGATGCTCCATATCTGTGTTAGGCTAAATTACAAGTTTCTTTGGTTAAATAATTATTCAAGCAATGAATGTTCTTATTATGTTACTAGAAAATCTTCCAGATTTCTTGCATATCCTACAACTGATCTACTCTCTAACATGTGTTTATACCATAGCCCTTAGACTTCAAACCCCTCCTAGGCCTTTTTCACAATTACTAAACTGTCAATAATTGAACAATTGCACACAAAAAAGACAGAAAAAGCTACAATGAAACAGGACAAAAGTGAAAGTAACAAACTACTCTTCCGCCCTCTTTCCTTGACATTGGTTCTTCCAAAGAATTTAGCACTGAGCTCATACAGGGTCCGTATTAATCAGTCTTTGAATAGCAAATCAAACTCTTATTAATTAAATTTGTACTCCTTTTAGATAACCTCTTCAGTCGCTCAAAGGTATACGATGCCCTCAATCAAAGCTTTTCTCTCAACAAACTCTTAACCAAAGCATATACAAATTGGTTCTTGGCAGGCTATGGAAATTTCAAATTAATCCAACAAATTCAAATTTTCAGGTGGAAAACTCCACCTGAAAATTGCTTCATGTATGCACCTCTGGCCTCCTTGCAATTGCATGCGCTCTAAAGGATCGGTTTTTCGCTCCAATAACTAAATTGCAGAAGAAGATACATAGTGCAGTCAATTCTGACCCAGCTTCAATCTTTTTGTCATATCTTCGTCATACAGACGAATTTCGGTCTGATCAGACCCATTCCGGAAAGCTGATTCACAATCCTTTCCAGCAAAAAAAAATCATGGAAAAAGGATCTTTGGTCGTCGAGATATGACGCTCCAAATTTCGGCCAACAAAACAGCCCAAAAATTGCTCCTTTTGTCTCCATGCTCTCCAAAGGCTCCTGCAAAAATCCTTTTCCAAAGAGGCCAAACCCTTGCTTATATGATCTCCATGCTGCATACATGCCAAACATATATACATACGTACATAAATACATATATATTGGCCCGTCAAGTGGCCAGGACCGTTACACATCTATGGTCTCATGTGGAATGTACAGTGTATACCCTACCATAGGTCAGTGAAGCACATCTAGAATCCACATGCTTTTCTTCTGGTCTGGGATGTTAGAAAGACAACTGACAGTGTATAAAGTTTGATAGACTTTAAAAGGAGGGCACTTATGAAATAACTCATCTATAACTTATGAAACGTGAACGGATAAAGGTAAACAGTGATATGCTTGAGTGCTTTAAAAGTATTGGGAATTTTGAAACAGAACGTAGGGAAGGAGATCCATGCAGAGTTTATTCAAACTGGGATACCATTTTATAGCTTCATGATTCTATGCAACAAGATCGAGTAAGACCAAACAAAGATATTTTTCTGAACATCCTAAAAGCTTGTGGTAGCCTTGGTCATATAGACCAGGGGAAAGTAAATATAGGTAAAGATCATTTTTTCTATTCTATTCCATCTACTAAAACACAAATATGTGTGACTTATACATACTATTTTCTCTCAAATATGGGAGAGCATACGCATTACATTATTCATGAAGAAAATTGTACATGAAGACTTCGAAAAAAAAAACCTCTCATTCATTCGAATTTTGGTTTACTGAATTAATGTATTAAACTTTATCTAAGCATTTTGGCTACATTCGAGATCTTCAATTTCTGGTTAGAAAATTTAACTTGAGCATTGTTATACAAATTTTAGAACTCAAATGTTTTGAACGGGAAATAGCATCATTCATTGATGACCTGCTTTATTGTTTATTTGCAAGATCAGTTCCTTAAAGAAAGGGTCTACACTATAGGCATTAAATTTTCTATGTATCATCCTCCTGCATGTTTTTAAGTAGCAAAGTCCTTATAACAATTTTAGGCACTAGTTATTTATATTTGGTCTATTTAGGCTTTTGGTTGCTAGTTTTTGTATGAACAAAATCTCATAGATTATTAAGAAATCTTAGGGATTTTGAGGGAAAAGAAATTTTTAGAGATCTTAAAGAATATTCTCAAGATATTAGAAAAGCTTAGGAAACTTGAGTGATCTATTCGAGTTGATGGAATCTAAGAATATCTGAAGGGACTTTAAACACTAGGTAGAGCTAGACAACGACTCGTCTTGAGGCTTCAAAAGAGTGGTCCCATCCAGAAGGAAGTCATGGAATGTTGATGGTACGTAAGGGATGATGGAATCCAATGGGTTTTCGGAGAATCATAGATGCCCTCGAGAATCTCGAGAGGTAATCTTAGAGAATCTTGGAAAAAATTGATAGAATTTTGTGGAAATTATAAGCATATCAAGGGTGCTTTTAGAGCATGTTGAAGGAATCTTAGAGTTCTAGAGGAACCTTAAGAAAATCTTCGATAAAACTTGCACCAAAATGTCACCAAACCACAAGATAGTTGAAATCTCATGTGTCTAAGGATGTCTTTTTCACTATCCCACTAGATACAATTCAAACTAGTGAGTAAGTCAATACAGAAGCCACCATAAACTTTAGTAATAAGTTAACTAAATATCATTATGACATTCCAAGTATTTTATATGCCTTTATGGATATAAATACATCACAAGCCACTATGAATAATTAACGGTCCCATAAATGTTCCGAAAAAGGTTGAATACTCCTGGGGATGATCAACACTCGTGAATCATAGATTCAAGTCACTCAAGAAAGGCACACGCCCTTCTCTCTTGCCACGTACATCAGCAACAGAAAACTCTGGAGCTCACGTACTTGAGATGTCGAAGAAGTCTTCGTGCTGGGGTTCTATGCACCAAGTCAAACTCGACTACCACCATCTATAGCTTTCATGGCACCTAAGCACTCATTAAGATGATCTGGTGTGATGGATGTAGCGATCCAGTAAATTTGTTGGTCAGTCAGTATCCTAATCTAATCTAAGAATTTTTTATAGTCTTCCATGGTCTTAAAAGGTTTTAAGTTCCCATAGTCACAACCAACGTATCATGCAGATGTATTGATAAGACTTGAAGCTCTTGTTGCCCTCCTTCGGGGGTCCAAGAAGATACTGGTTAACCTTAGCAACAATGGTTTCTGGATTTCAAAGCATTTATAGATCAACCACAATTTTTTCATACGCAGATGCAGAAGTTTAGAATTTTCTTACCAGCATCTCTGCCTGCAGTCAACCAAATACTGGAGGCCTACAACAGATCAAATCAATCAAGGAACTCAAGCAAATACTGGAGGTCTACAACAGATCAAATCAATCAAGGAACTCAAGCAAGGCATAAGAGAAAAGATTGATGGCCAAACATTTCTAGACTTGGTTCAAAAATATGTCACAATGTAGCTAGCTTGGATGAGTAGTTTTAAGAGATTCAGTGAATTACTAGATGTAGTTCAAAAAGAATTAAACGTGGCTTGAGGACCCGTCCATGAAACCAACGAGAGCATCCATACATCCCGACTCGCCCATGAAATTCATTCCTCTCATCGTCGGTCTATGGTAGGTTACCACACCAAGGGATAGGTTTGGAATTTCAGTTCTATTTAAGAGCTTAATATATCTCTTTGCTACTCCCGTGGGATATTGTTTTTTCCTGCTGGAACCTAAAAAAGGAGGCATGGATGGTTAAAAAAGGGTCTCTTTCTGAAAACACAGAGGTAAGTCGATAGAATCTCTGCTTGCTGCATCCTTAGTTTTTGGTCATAATGAGCTGTGCTGGCGGAAAAAGACCTTGAAAGATTTGCAATTTGGAATAGATGCGAACAATAAGCCCGAAATGATACATGTAAAATATCCATGAACTGGACAGTCATCAATATCGTTTTGCCTGCCTTGCTTCAGATGTGGATGAGAAAGATCTTGCAGAGGGAAAACGTGTTCATGAACACATTATGAGAGTTGGGCTAGATCAGGATAAGCTTCTAAGGAATCTTCTTCTCCAGATGTATGCCAAATTTGGAGCTTTGCATGAATCAAGGGCAATGTTTGATGATCTGAGCATGCCAGATCCTCATTCTTGCAACGCCATAATTTTGGCAATATTCCAGCAAGGTTACTTTGATGAGGCTATGCATCTTTTTTATATGATTCCTCAATCAGATGCAGCTCTAGGGAATGTCATGATCAAGGCCTTTGCAAATCATGCTTAGCTGGAACCTGAAAAAGGCATGGCATGGATGGATGGTTAAAAAAGGGTCTCTTTCTGAAAACACAGAGGTAAGTCGACAAAATCTCTGCTTGCTGCATCCTTAGAGTGGATAGTTCTTGCATTATACCATTTCGGGTCAAAATGAGCTGTGCTGGCAGAAAAAGACCTTGAAAGATTTGCAATTTGGAATAGATGCGAACAATAAGCCCGAAATGTTACATGTAAAATATCCAGGAACTGGACACTCATCAATATCGTTCGATTTAGTCTGTCTTGCTTCAGATGTGGATGAGAAGGATCTTGCAGAGGGAAAACGTGTTCATGAACACATTAGTGAGAGTTGGGCTAGATCAGCATAAGCTTCTAAGGAATCTTCTTGTCCAGATGTATGCCAAATATGGATTTGCATGAATCAGCAAGGGCAATGTTTGATGATCTGAGCATGCCAGATCTTCATTCTTGCAACGCCATAATTTTGCCATTATTCCAGCAAGGTTACTTTGATGAGGCTATGCATCTTTTTTATATAATTCCTCAACCAGATGCAGCTCTAGGGAAT
>JAANSK020245765.1:0-13798 GCA_011763485.2 Isoetes engelmannii
TGCTTCAGGGTGGGAGAAGTTTTCTGCCTTATAATTTTAGTAGAATATACATGTAATTTAAAGGTTTAGTGTATTACATTAGCAGAACTTGCAATTGAGCCAAACTATTAGCTTGTGTGGCAACAAAGGTGTTGCCAAGCACTGCCTGAAGCTCCTCCCCAGGAATCAGCCCAAGCACTGTCAGAAGCTCCTCCCCAGTACGACATGAAATCGTTGAACTTTATTGTGATTGTCCAATCACATATGCTGCTAAGAATGACAGTCTTCAGATGCTGAAATTTAAGGTACTAGTTCTGTCTCTTCCTGTTCTTTCAGAATGCCGCCCTAAATCTTCGTTTCTTCCTTTTCTTTCCAAATTGGCCCACAGAGTCAGAGAATGCAACAGGATCTCTAGCGCCAGGGGTAATCTGAAGGTAAAGAAGGTTCTTCGTAGGGCGCGTTAAGCACAATGGGAAGATCGAGTGTATTGCCCGAAAACGGCAACCTGGGACCCATTATCGCCATGGCCTCCGGTCTGCTCTGGTGGGCTGCAGCCTTCGATCCGCCTACGAATTGTTCCGACGAATTCTTCATCTTCCAGCATGGCATATCACATGGGAGCCAATTTCACGAGTCGCCCACGATTAATCCAGGTATTAGACAGATTGAAGTACAAGCTCTGCGTAACACCGCAAAATTTCAGTATCAAGCAAGCAAAGAGGACCTTTTTCTGATTGCTGGCCCAAGCCAGGTATTTTGTGCGTGAAAGTTTAGTAAAGCAGGTACCGTGTCCCGAATTTTTTTTAAGTACTTTTGTAGCGGACACTTTTGGCTATCATAGCTGTGGCCTTCTCCCAGTATACTACATGGGCACACAAGGAATAGGCTTGCATGTGGCCACAAGGAAACAAAGCAAAGATCTCCATCGAAGGTTTATATAACTCTACTGCTTCTTGGCTTGACTAAGTTGAAGGGAGGCAATTGAAGACTAGTGCATCGAAAATGGCCTCGTTTTGGAAAATTGCATTTCAAAACCTGATTCCATATGTTGGGTATGAACTGTTCCTCCTTGCAACGTCTTTAGAAGTTTGAAACACACGTTTCTGAGTTGCAATTTATTGTCTTTTCCCTTGACAGGCCTGCCATAATGCTTCTATATCCTTTGTAAGTATATATTCTGTTGGTTCTTTTGGAAGTTTCGTTTTTACTTAAACTGTAGCATCTGATATAACTGATCACTACCTTTACCCCGTTCTTACTCACTCCATTCGATTCACATCCTTCATCGTAGTGGCTTCATAATTGGTGTTATCTTTCCAGATTAATAAGTATCCTTATGGCATAGATGATAGTCTTATAAACCCAAGATAACATGACATGCCTTTTTAAGTCAAAACAGTTCAACAAAAGCTTTTTCCTGATGGGAAGATTTAGAGGCTGAAGCGACAACGCTCAGGTCAGCCAATTCTTATAGCGAAGCCACATAAAAAAAATCTGGCAAGCCAGAAGAAAGCTATCTGAGCTTTTATGACTAGACATAGCGTCCAATACCTCAAAATCAAGCATCTATTGATGTTTTCCATACTCTTTAACACATTTGATGCTATAATAATTAATGACTTCTTTTTACAGATATGAATCAATTAAAGCTATCGAAACTCCTGATGGAGAAGATGATTCACAATGGCTGACATATTGGATTCTTTACTCACTCATGGCTCTTATTGAACTAGCTTTAGCCAAGATACTTGTATGGTAATTATTCGTGACAAACAGGAAAAATCATTATGCTTTTGATGTTTACAACTTTGTGACAAGCCCATTGCTTATTTTCTAGGATACCATTCTATTCTATGGCGAAGCTAATGTTTACCTGCTGGCTTGTATTGCCTCAATTTCGAGGCGCAGCTTATGTATATGAAGTATATGTCAGAAACTATATTCTGTCCAAGCCACGGCGCGACTCAGATCCTCACAGTTCTCGTGAGCATTTGTTTAGAGCTGTAAGCCCAGAAGCTAGGTCTGCTATAGTGCAGTATATATCAGACAATGGTTCTGACTCCTTCACTAAAACAATTGGGGTAAGTTGTTTTCTAAGCACCAATTCTTGTTAACTTTCATGTGTGACAGGGTTTATACTTGTTGCAGGCATCAAAGTGGGTGTACAAAATGAAATCAAGGAGATCCCACTAAGGACATGTCTGTTGGTGGCATTTTGTGTATCATATTACATAGAACAGGTTTTATACAAAAAGGGGTACTGTAAAAGGTCTGCAAGTTGCAACTTGGATTCAACACTGCAATCTGAGCCAGTTAGTAATTGAGCTCATACATTAGCGAAGAGGATGTTGTGACCAATAAAAACCCCATAATTGTCACCATTTTTATCATTTTGTTTACTTTATTTTCTTCGCAAAATCATGCTTCCCTTGTAAGCCCTAAGAGAGGGAATGACTAGGCCCAGCCTGTCATGATAAAATACAAAAGGGACAAAAAGTTGGTGATAAAGTTATTGGAAGATGGGTTTACGACGTTTGTTGGGATAGTTTTGTTAGGTCTCCAAAAATCATTTTATACTCCTACATTGTCAGGTTATGAGCAGCCTGAATTAGCTCAAATTCTAAATATGCAAATTAGGTATCTTTGCAAACCTTAGTTAGCTCAAATTCTAAGTACGCAACTTAGGTAACCTTTGTAAACCTGAATTAGCACAAATTCTACACAAAATTTTAAGTATACAAACTCAAGGCAACCTTTGCAAAACCACGAAGATTATAGCAAATGTTTAATGCATATTTGGCTTAAGATTGAGCCCAAACATGGCATTATGCTTTGTAATTTTTGGAGGGAGGAGATTTTTAGGCCAAAAAAGTTGAGGTGGTATTGCTATACAAGCACCAACTGCCACGAGCGGAAGTCCATTGCCACGAGCAAAGTTTGGCTCTAGGCCACAATTGATGCTACCTAGTCCACCACCACGAGTAAAGTTTGGCTCTATGCCACAATTGATGCTAAGTCTAGCAATGCTGCCAAAGGTTTGTAAAGGTCTAGAATTTGAAAAATTGTCTAGGCCTTCAAATTGGTTATGCAAAATAGGTCATTGTTTTTTCAATGTTAGTCAAAAGTCAAAACAGTGGTGAATGGAGTGTTATTTGAAGTGAAAAATAGCACAACAATCCAAAGACTTTCAGAAAGTTAGACTTTAACGGATTCAACCTTTGGAAAAACTGAAATAACATTGTAGTTATATGACACTCCCAAACTAAGTCCAAACACATCTTAAGAGAGATGCGTAAGATGCGGCACATCGAGAGCATCTAAAGCATTGAAGCATCTACTCTTTTAAATAAACTACATTCTATTCTATTCTATTCTTTTAGATGCGTGAAAGATGCGTTTCAAAAATTTAAAAATTATTGAATAATATCTTTATCTATAGCAGCAATAGACATAATAATGGAAATTTAGATAGATAAGACTTACAACGAATTTTAGAAATAGAATGGGGGCTTCTCAAAAAAATATATCTACAATAAAGGGATTGTGGCAGAATTGATAGAAAGTATGTTTAGTGTTTTCAATTTGGGGTTGGGACCGTATGTCACGCAGTGGTTAGACATATGATTTTGCCCGCGTATTGTATTCCAAATCGTAGTTTTGCACGGTTTTGAGGAGCTTAAATTAATACAAAGGTTTTCGGCTGCCACTGTATTTCTTCGATCTAATAGTGGCTGCTTGGCAAAGTTTTTTTTTTTGGAATATCGTGTGCCAAAGATGCTCTGCGGATTCATGGAGACAGCTGATGTTGGCATGCCGAGGAGGTCGAGTGCTGGTTGGCTTGCTGGAGGAGGAGCTTGTGGACGATGGAGGCACCGGATGAGTTTGCTTCTGTGTTGTGTTGATTGTTGTTGTTTTGCTTGTGTCTGCTGTGCACTATGATGATGCGTAGAGCTGCCAGGCTAAAAGTGAGGGTCTATGAGATGGCCCTGCCCAGGCTCCTGTTGGAGCCATCCCCCTGTAGATTTTGCAAGACGGCTGATAGGAAGCCTGTCTTTCATTCCTTGGACTGTGTGGGGAGACTGCCCGAAAGCAGTAGAGAGGCAGAAATTCGAGTAGGTAAGGTCTCCCGAGGAGAGGTTTCTGTGAGCTGGGGAGTTGGAGAGCCTCAATTTCGAGATGTGTGTGTCAGTGGGGAGGGTAGATTTGATGGCAACGAAGATGGGCCTTCGAATCTATGTGAGAGGGAAAGGGTAGAATTGGGAGTAGAAGCTTGTGCAGGGGAAGGGAAGGCGAGACCTGAGGGTGAGGTCTGCTAGTCCTGGAAGCGAAGGCAGGGAGTGTGGACTTATGAAGAATTTACCAGAGATCTTCGAGGACCGTGGCCCATTCCTCTTTCCTGAAATTGACAAAGGAGGTGTGAGCAAGGGGAGAAGCAAGAGGGAAAGGCTTCCTGGCAGCAGGGGAGGCTGTGCTGGTGGACGGGGTAGAAGCAAACAGGTTACATTTGAGCAGCCAGAGGTGCCTGGTGCAGCTGAGATGAGCATCAGAGAGGATGTGGAAGAAGGAAGAGCATTCAGTCCCAAGGGAAGAGGAGGACAGCGTGGACGTGGGAGGAAAAAGAGAGTTTCAGGGATATTTGCTGAGTGTTTTGGAGAGGATCTGGGAGGAGGATGTGGAGAAGAGGCCATGGATTAGCCCAACATGATTGATGTTTCTGTCACAATAGTATTTGCTGGTGCAGATGTCCCAGTTGCTCTATTTGACAGGATGACACAATTCCTACGAGAACATTGCAAAGCGGGTGTGGTGGCCCTAGAACAGGGCTCATCGCTCGATCACCTGCGTGTCCAAGCTGTAATGAGAATTGATGCGAGAACTCCCACCAACGTGAACATACAGATAAAGAATTTCCGTGGTTGGAATCGTAGCAGGCCTGTAGGTGCCACCATCCTCTGCAAGGCTTTGACAGGGAGTAGGCTCCACTGTTTTGAGGGTATCGTGGGATACTGCCTCAAAGACATAAGCAAAGTGCATTTCAGAGTGTCTTTCCATAATGTTAGTGTTGAGCAAATAAATATTGGCAAAGATCTTTATGCTTTGTATGGCGCAGGAGATGTTAAGCATGACATGATTCTTGGAAATGGGAACATAATGCCACGGACGTTCCACTTTTTGCAGTATCATATGGGGAGGTTCAGGAGTGCCTCCTTCATTCATACTGTGCGGTGTATGCTTCAAACTGGAATATATCATTTGGCTAGCTCCTGGGTCCTCCCAAATAATTGGGCCTATGCGTCTCTCGTGAGAGTGCAGGCTGCATGGCGCATCATGTTGGCGCCACAGCAATGCCAATATCGAGATGTGTGGATGGCGTTGTTTGGTATGCAGCCAGGTATAGTGCCTGTGGAGAAAATAGGGAAAAGAAGGAGGAGGATTTGAGATGACGTGGAAGAATATGAAGATGTAGAGGAGTGCGAGAATGGCGGGAGTAGCCAAGACGAATTCGTGCATGCTTGTAGCGGAGTGAAGCCATCTCCTCCTGAAATACCAGAGCCCAATGCATCTTTTATCCATCTGGACATTCGTGATCACGATTTCGCTGCCATGTAGTTTGCTGCTAGCTTTCTTTTCCTAGTATGTTCAATGTTTTCAATTTATGTCTTGGATTGATAAATTCAATGTGACTGCATGCTTTGCTTCTTGTTGCAGGTGACAATTACCTGCGAATTGATGAAGTTGTAGTGATAAGTGACAGCAGTGATGAGGTGCAATCCGAAGCTAGAAGCAATGTAGAATCTGTCAATAATGTGCATATGAGTGATCAGCAGAATTCAGATTTCAATTGTAGGTTGGAAGAGGTTGAAAAGTCTATCAGGTCTGTTTGTTATGTCGTACAGCAGCTTCGAATTGCTCTTGACAGGACTCTGGAAGAAATCGAGGCCTCCCTGTGTGTATTCGACAAGCGCGGCCTCAATTCCGAGGACACAATGATGAGGGCGCATTTGAACCTGTGCAGGGGGCTGCTTCTTCGAGAAGTCCGTCAGGTCGACGAGGCGAAAACATGATGTGGATAGCGCTGGTAGCAGCAAGAAAAGGCCCTTAAAATGAAGTCTTGTGTTTGTAGAGGCTCTGTGTGCAGAGGCCTTGGTGGCCTGTTTCCACTGTCAATAGTTTCCACTGTCAGGTCCTTGGTGTTTCGAAATGTCTGGTGTCAATATTTCAGTGTTATTGTCTTGTCTGGTTGTCTTCGTGTAACAGGAATGTTAATAGAATGATGGAATGATGGAATGATGTTCTCTGCCTCTTAAATCTGAAATCGTTATTATGATTAAGAGCTTCTTATTTATGTTTATTCAACGGATTGTGGGCAGCAAGAAGTCCTTGCCGTGTCTATGCAATTCCCTGGGATGCGGTGGGGAACGACTTGCCCCAACGTGTGCTCTGTTAGTGAAAAATATAAAGGATACCGATGCCAATGGTCATGTGGTTTAATTAAGTACCGATGTGCACCTTGGAACGGTGCAGGCATTTTAGGGCCAAAAAATTCGTGGATCGTCCGATTGGCAGATGCGCTGGAATATTCCACACATCCACGGATGATGGGCCTCGATAGATAAGAAACCCAGTAAGTATAGCATACGAACCCAAAATTGATAGACATAATAATTTACTTTTGGAGATGGGCATGGCAAAAAGGTTGTGATGTGGTAGTGTCCCCTATCATAGACCCCTATCATGCTGCAGATGTCGCTAAAAAAAGAGATCAAAAATACTGTTTTTTCTTTCACCTAAATCAATTCCTGCTAATCGGCCCTTGCCTGGCCGCTAGAAAGCCTTCAAGACTGTCGGATCCCTGCTACAAGGTCGTCTCTACCTACCTAGTACAAGCTCTGAATCCCTGATGCTTGCTACCCGACTCCATGGCTGCTGGTTCGCACTCCATGACAAAAAACACTCCATGACAGAAAACAGAGAGTAGAAGAGTAACACAGGAGCAAGAGAGAAAGTTTCCAACGGCGCATCTAGAGTATCAAAAAAAAAATTAAAACCTAAGGCTAAACGTTTTTAGCAAATTTGAAAAAAAAAAAAAAATACTGCACACATCTGTGTCGATGCGCCACATTTGCATCTTGAGCATCCTCTTCTACTCCTACTCGCTCTTACTCCTATTCGCTCTCCAAGAAGAAAACAAGAGCCGTCCAATTCAACCATTGAACACACGGAGGCTAAATTGTCTGCCGTACACGTGGCAGCCACAGTGAGGACTCAGTACAGAAGCGAAGCGAAGAAGCGGAATAGCATGAAGCAGCGAAGAAGCCAGGCGAAGCAGAGAGCATTCACCAAATCCTCCTGTATGCTCGCTTTTCCCCACCATTCTCATCAATCTGCCTTCTGATCTCGAAATCGTCTGTTTAAGAACATGTTCTTCAAGAAAGTAAAACTAAAACGAAACGAATCTAAGAATCTAAACGAATCAAAGAAGCGATGAAGAGAATCGACCACAGGAAACGAATCAAAGAAGCGATGAAGAGAATCGACCAGAGGAGCCCTGTTCCAACCCACAAAATTGAGCACAAAAGCCGAATAAGAAAAGCGATGAAGAGAATTGACCACAAATGCCATGTTCCAACAAAATCGGGGCGTCGGCCTACCCTTCCTGACCACGCGGCCTGCTTCCAACAAAATAGGGCATCCGCCTGCCAAGCGTACGCTGGCTCGTTCTGCTCAACCAAATACTAAAACAGTTGAATGCAATTCCAACCGTCCAAATGAAACAATGGTCACAAATCCAATGGACGACATAATTTTCAACCAAAAAAAAAAAAAGCAACACCCTACCTCCGCTCGCTAATTAGGAAACCTACTTCTAGATCTGTAGAACCTAGCTCCCATATTTCTTTCAAAACTTTCACACGTAACCTTGTAGCCTTTTGAAAAAAAACATGTAGGGGATGAGCAACAAAGTTGTCAATGAGTTTGAAGGATTGGGAATACAGTGTAGTGAATGTTGTTTGAAAGGATAGTAATATTCAAAAGGACCGAGTTCGTGTTGAGGCAATGCACACCAAATGTGGCATGCAACTTTTTCTTTATCCTTTTTTTTAAAGAGTTCTAATGCTGTACATATAACATGCTGGACCCCGCAAAGAATTTTTAGTGCCTTTAGTTGGGGATTTTTTGGATGCCCCTTTCAAGTTTAGAAAGAATTCTTTGGAAGAGAAATGTTTTTTTCCATGAGCTGAAAAAGGATACGCTAAAGAACCTTCTTGGCAGGCAGAACGTTAGGCCTGTCTTTGTTCGCAGCTTCAATGTCGTCGGCAGATGCAACTGCCACAATAACTCCTTGTTCTTTTACAGCTTCCAAAGCATTCGCAAAATCTTTGAAATCCTTTAAACTGAAGAGAGCACAAACATGAATTAGTTAATGGCGTGCAGTTCATTACACCACATGCAAGTGTACCAATCAATAACCTGGTGGAGAGGATTTCTTCACGCCTTTGTTTCCTTTCCTCCTCAGTAATTCCTAGCATATAGCGTAGCATACTGCAGGAAAATAAGGTTACTTATTTACCCATCTCTCAAGGTCCAAAATACAATACACTCTACAAACAGTAAAAGCCTCCCATTATCACTGCCTCTTTTCGGTACCTTGAATAGCCTTTCGCGTCAGGTAACTGATACGAGTCAACATCACCAATGGTACCAATGATTGCTTTTGTTAGTGCATCATCATCTAGCTCCAGTTCTCTCAAAAATTGAACTGTCATATCATAGTTGTCAATGGTCTTGACAATATTGGGATCTCGATATGATAGATATGTGAAGACACCTGCAAAAACAAACGCAAGAAAGCAAGAGTTGTCACAGATGATCAAACAGATAAGCACAATTTCGGAATACAGGATAAGCTCAAATACCCGAATGGGAATCAAAGTCGCAAAAGCCCCCATATGCACCGCCACTCACACGTACTCGATCCCACAGCCAAGTGTTCCCAATATACTTAGAAATGACATATGCACTACCATCCAACTGATACCCCGCTTCATAGATATTTGCTGCCTTTCCAACATAGTTTACCTGCAAGTAGTAGTACCATTCTATGATTAACAAATGCAAACAAGATGTGGAATTCATAGGTAAGGAAAATGTATAAACACCTGGGTTGGAATTATAAGCCCTTCATTGGATTTTGAAAGCCGATTATTCCAATTAGCCAATCCAAGAGGTGAAACTTCAGGCAAAGATCCAAGGAACGTTGCTACATGCTGTTCAGTGGAAGTTAGGAGTTTCTCATCAGCCGTTAAATTGATGAGAGCACCTTTCCTAGATAAGAATGCCTTCCGAATATTCTCCAGATCGCGTGCAACTGTCTCCCAATTTTCCTCTATGTTCTTTTCTAAATCCTGAAGGTACTCAAAATAACTGCAAACTTAAGGATATCAATAATCATCCTAAATGCATCAGCACAAAACTGGTTTCTAAAGTTCGATCAATTCAAGATACAGTTCTACAAAATAACATACCTGAGACCACCCATTTGCTCACTGACCCAACCAGCTGTATTGAGTTTGGCATCCAAGCGTGCTGCTGCAATCCTATGGCCACCACCAACTATTTGGCTCTGCAAATCTCTTTATGCTGTTAAGAAACTGGAATATATTTAGGATTTACGAGTAAGATCAAGTAGACCTACTTCCATTCTTGATTTGCTCTGGGATACGAACTGTTTGAAGCGTTCCTTATCCTTGAACTCCACATCCTGAAGCACAGTACGCATCTGTAGAAGAAAAGCAAAACTTAACCAGACAGAATGACTTGCAATGTACAATATTAATCAAAAACCACTGCCAAGAGCAGTCAATTTGCCAAAGGCATTTACCAAACCAAAAAGATCCCCTGCTTGTGGTGCCATAGCTTTCCCACGAATAATTATGTGACTTGAAGGCTCTTCTCTGCCTCTTATTGATGATGTAGATGGGTACACTGAAATACCCCCCGTTTTCCGACCAATAAGTTGATTCAACTCCACAAAATCCATATCCTTTGTACCCATCTCTAGAAGTGATTGGCTGCAAATATACATTTTCAATCCCGTTAGGAACATGACGAAGGAGTGTGCAGTTAGACCTAAATATGTCTATCTCTACTTGATGCCAAACTTCAACTGTAGAGACCAATTCAACCACAAGAACTGGGGATAAAGAGGGCAGAATGAAAAGAGCTTGTAAATTTTATGCAAACAAATACTTTCAAAGATTCAGATGGAACTTGACAATTTCTGCCTGTAAATATGGGCAATATGGGCAAATCAGGCCAATGTGTCAAAGAAAGTTAAGTAATGAAATTGAAAGAGGCATAATATTAAACAGGTCACATCCGTCCAAATCTGAAGTACGCAGGTTCAGGATAGTGGGAGCCTGTGACTTAATTTGACTCAACATATATTGGAGTCATAAGGACAGAACTGATAACCCAAATGAGCCGATTATGATAGAAAAACGTATTCAATCTGCTAGCTTCATTACAAAAGCTGTAAACGTTCCATGACAATTTGCACTCAAGAACCTGCAAACATGCCTTCCTTGGGGAAACGCAACAAGCAGCATCAGGATAGTAATCCCAGAGCCACCACTTTATTGAATACCACAAGAGGCACTTTTGGTACTATCAATGTCAAAATACGTTTGGTACTATCAAAAGTCGAAAAAAACAGAAAACAAATTTTCAGTTATTCCATCCTTGCATCCAGCTGTATGTGTAACTCTGACAGAGGTTAAGAAAAATAAAATATGGTTCCTAGATTGGAGAATAATGCAGGCATACATACCAGAATAGTGGCACTAGAGGAAGTAAATGTGGAGATAGATTCCGCATATCAAATGCAGCTTCAGCATAAAGAACGTCATTTGTGAAAAGGTCATGACGCAATATCTTTGAGCCTTGCATTTCTCCCACCTGGGAAATAAGAACCCCATTATTACACTTAAAATATATGATATAACAAAGGCCAATCTTTAATGTCTCAACCAGAGGAACATTAGCAATAAGAACTAATAATGTTCTTCTCACAAGCAAAGGCCAATCTTTAATGTCTCAACCAGAGGAACACTAGCAACTCACAAGCAAAGGCCAATCTTTAATGTCTCAACCAGAAGAAGATTAACAACAATCAAGAAGATTATATTTGTTAAAGAATGAGACTTCTACCCCTCTTGGAGACGTATCATGTCATATTTTGGGAATGTTAAGTCATGCTTCTCCAACCTGTGAGATAATTTAGCATCTCAATCTGAAGTCGCGATGTCAAGAGGCAAGACAGTTTCTCAAATGTAGAGAATCAAAGGACTAAAAAATATGGCCAAAAAAGCCTCCATTAAACACTCATATTGACTGGAAATCTAAGGATACTGAGAAATACGTCGCTGTGCAAGTTATGTCAGTTTGGAATGGGGTTGTGCACATGCTTACCATCCCACTTAGTGAGACACTCACTTTTGATTCAAAAGTCAAATTGCAAGGCTATCTGGGATACAGACTAGGCCAATGATGAGTGATGCGATCACATGAAACATGCTCGTGAAGTGTTTGCAAATGGTTAGTTACTATTGGTACTTCCATTTTTTATTCGTCTTGATTATTCGAAACTTATGTTTTTGCTATCTTAGATTCAATATTGGATATCATTCACTTCACCTCAATTGGAACATAGGTAGGTTCTTTTGGTATGTCTGATAGAGACAGGCAAGGAACGGCCTTTAATGCTTCGGGTGGGTCTGGGGTCTCTTGTCTTCTACGAAGATCTTCTGTTGCACGAGCAAGTTCTGCGAGATCCTCCTTAGTCATGCTTTTTTTTACATTCTCCAAGCGATTCCGTTCAAGGGACTCTGTGTTTGCTGCCTTTTCACCATCAGGCTGCACAATTCACGGTTTCGTTAATACTAGAAACCGGACTGTACATTATAAGTAATAGAACTAGACCTGAAGTTCCACAGTGACACGGTGTGAATTTTGCAATATATATTTTTCAATAATAGGAGAGAAAACTCCTTTTGCACCTTCATCTGCCAACCGTTTCTTTAAAGCTGCCAATGGCTTAGCAAATTTTAGTGGCTCAAATGGGTCACCACCATAAATCCACTTTCCCTGATGTATAAGACAGCTCAAGTCAGTAAGCAAAAGATGTGCCATTCCATGCTCCTTGAATACACCACAAACTTATATAGAAAAGTATGACTAGCCACAAACCAATGATCGCAGCATTAGTGAAAGACCGCGGGGAAAAGATCCAGTGTTGTTCTCTCGCAATGAAAATTCAATTGTATTCAGTGATGCTTCCACGGCCTCATTACTGAAACCTTCATCAGCTAACTTTCTCAATGTTTCTAAAATTAGCCCCTCTACACGTGAAACATTGGACTCACAAACACCTTTCAATCCGACACTAAATTCTGGCTGTAATAGCTCATCCTCTACCCCACTTGCAACAAGGGCCTCTCCTAAGCCACTCTCGAGCAGAGTCTTTCTTAAAGGAGCAGCTGGCGTCCCTAACATTAGATGATCGAGGAATCCCAACACCAATTGTGTCTCTATATCAAATGGCTCCTCGCTGAGCAGCCAATTTATAGATACCATGTACTTCTTAGATAAATCTGCTTCTTCACCCACAGCATACTTGGCAACGACCTTCTTCGGTGCAGAGAATAGCTTTTGAGTATTGACTTGAGATTCTACTGCTGCTGAATTGGCCTCAAAGTTGGACAAGTATTCTGCAAACGAAACCACAAGTTCATATGAGTTATGGTTTTTTTAAGTGTCAAGGAAAATGGAAGTCTGATACAAGTGCAGCATTAAAACACAATCATTAAGCAGACATATTTAGCAAAATGGTACTATACCGTGCATAATACGCAAACGCTCATTTGGATCATCATCACCATAGAACCATATTCTTGCATTACTAGGATGGTAAAACTTTTGATGAAATTGCTGCCAATCCCAAAGACAGAAGCGTTAAAAGAAAACTCCAATATATCTACAAACTTCTGTACAAAGTTCAACAAAATTCAGTTACCTGAAACTCTTCAAAAGAAAGATCTGGTATAACAGCTGGATCACCACCACTGTCGACACCATATGCGTTATCAGGAAACAATGCCTACACAATAGGCTGTTAGCAGTAAGAACAAGCCTGGTAAAGACATCTATCAACAGTATATCCCATCTAATTTTGATGTCTAATGATGCTGGCTGGCTTCAAGCATTGAATTGTCAATTCTCAAATTTAAAGCTATATTACCTGTTGGCAAGTCCTTGCAAGGACACTATCAGGTTGTGAATAAACACCCTTCATCTCGTTAAACACTACTCCTGCATACAGTCACACACGCAACTTGTAAAATATATTCACTATGTTTCTCCAACTATATATTAGATTTTATTAATACATTCAAAATTGAAGTAGGAAATGGCAGTAGTGAGATAATTATCATCCCTTCTGGAATCTGCAGATACTGAAGTCCTTTTTGAGATTTTGGACATGGTAAATTTCAAGATAATAGTCCCCAAAGTAAATGTCCAATATGGAATGGCTTCAGAAGAAGAAAGAAAGATTATATTAACGTCTACGAGAGACCACTTGGGTCTATGAGACCATGTTATACAGCAATCATGTGCAGCTAGGGGCGCATTTGCTGCCTCCTAGATATGTTATATAACAATAAAAAAAGAAAAACTAAGACCAAGAGACTTTTGTCTTCTTGGCCATTGGCCCAAAGTACTTAGTAATGCCAGACTTGTCCTCTTTTTTTTGAAAGGA